>APFE030026641.1:1981-17288 GCA_000404065.3 Pinus taeda
TTACTCTCTACATAGCAAAGCATACAAGTGCTACAATAAAAGACTTGGCAGAATTGTTGAAAGCATTGATGTAGTGGTTGATGAGAAGGGATACATCCCTAGACAAGTACATCATGAATACATCGAAGAAGATGAAGGCTACCCTCAACAATAGAATGATGAAGAACCTAAAGAAGAACCTCGAGAAGAACCAGAGGAGTAGACAAAAATAGAAGAAAAGACTCCATCCAGATATGTTCAGAAGAATCATCCAGAATCTCAGATTATGGGGCAGAAAGAAGCAGGTGTACAAACAAGAAGAACAGTTGCAGAAGGCTCAAGCTATTTGGCATTACTCTCCTCTACTGAACCACAAAATGTGAAAGAGGCATGCAAAGATGAATGTTGGATAAAAGCAATGGATGAATAACTTGAGCAAATCGAAAGGAACAACACTTGGGAACTGGTTCCTAGACCAAAGGATAAGAATGTTATCGGAACAAAATGGGTCTTCAAAAATAAATTGAACAAAAATGGAGAAGTAATTAGAAACAAAGCCAGACTTGTTTGTAAAGGGTATGCGCAGCAAGAAGGAATAGACTTTGAAGAAACTTTTGCTCCTGTTGCAAGACTTGAAGCTATTCAAATGTTTCTTGCTCTCTCAAGTTTTCAAAATTTCAAAGTATTTCAAATGGACGTAAAATCAGCCTTTCTGAATGGAGACTTGGAAGAAGAAGTTTACATTGAACAACCAGATGGGTTCATTCTTGGAAATGATCCAAATCTTGTGTGCAGATTGAAAAAGCTCTCTATGGGCTCAAACAAGCTCCAAGGGCTTGGTACTATCGCTTGGACAAATATCTTCATCAACAAGGTTTTTCAAAGGGTTCAGCAGATAGCAACCTTTATATAAAAATTGAAAATGATAAATTACTAATACTTGTTGTGTATGTAGATGACATTATTTTTGGCAGCAATGAAGAAGAGATGAGTCAAAACTTTGCCTTGACCATGCAGAAAGAATTTGAAATGTCCTTGCTGGGAGAACTAACATGTTTCCTTAGTTTGCAAATCCAACAAAAAGAAGGAGGAATCTTTTTATCTCAAACCAAGTATCTCAAACAGATATTGAAGAAATATGGCATGGAAGATGCAAAACCAGTGTGTACACCCATGGTCACAGGATGCAGTCTCAGTGCAAATGATGAATCTGCAGCAGTACATCAACCAACCTACAGATCTATGATTGGAAGTTTACTTTATTTGACAGGTACCCGACCAGACATCATGCATGCAATTGGAATAGTTGGAAGATTTCAGGCCAATCCGAAGGAGACTCATCTTCAGGCAGTGAAGAGAATTTTCAAATATCTTCAAGGGACTCAAAATTATGGCTTATGGTATCCTAGAGATACAGATCTTACACTTCATGCTTATACAGATGCAGATTGGGCCGGAAGCATGGATGACAGGAAAAGCACAAGTGGTGGTGCATTCTTTATGGGTTCCAGACTGGTATCTTGGTTCAGCAAGAAACAGAGTTCGATTGCCTTATCTACAGCTGAAGCGGAATATGTTGCTGCTGCATTTTGCTGCACTCAACTCCTTTGGATGATGCAGACCTTGCAGGATTTTCAAATCACTTGTACACCACCTATCTCTATCTTATGCGATAACACAAGTGCAATCAGCATCTCAAAGAATCCTGTCATGCATTCAAAAACCAAGCACATACAAATCAAGTATCATTTTCTCCGGGAACAAGTGCTTGAACAAAAGGTCAAGTTGGAGTATGTTCCTTCTAAGGAACAAGTTGCTGATATTCTCACCAAACCATTGCCCAGGGAGACTTTTGAATACCTCAGGCAAAAGCTGGGGGTTGTTGATGCATCATCTTATTGTTAAGACTCTTCTGATTGTTGACTGTACGCATGATTCATCTGGGGTATATGTGTACATATGTTGGGTTGTGGCACAGGTTCAGGGGGAGTATATAATGCATTGTTGGCATTATGTACAAAAGGAGATCATGGAGGTTGGTCTGAATATAGCTGCAATATGTCTCTATCTCTTTCTTGGTCATTGATGGTGTCTGGTGGATTATGGTTCTTCTTTACAGATCTGGTACATATTCAGGGGGAGCATGTTCATAGGGGGAGCATAACCCTTTTCCCTTGATGTCAAAGGGGGAGAATGTCGCTGAAGTTTTTGAGGTTGCCATCAAGTCCAAAGGGGGAGATTGTTTGCATTATGTTTCTGGTATGGTTATATGTTACAGATGTTGTACTTGATAGCAACACCCATGGCAATATGATGAGAATTAAGAAGTACGCAGGAGAATAGTTTAGAAGATGCATACCCATAGGTATGCCATGCAGGGACCACGTCCAGAAACGCAAGTTACCCATTCATGAGGTGCGTACCCCAGTGCACACACTTCAAGGCAGTAAAGCGCGCACACGTGGGGTTCCTTATGTTTAAACCTTGGTATTTAGCCGACGGTACTGCGTTATTATGGTTTTGGCCCATGGTATTATTTTATATTATTATTATTATTGAGTCCCATGATCCATGATTTGAGGAAGAGCTTGCCTATATAAAGCAAAGGAGATAATTTGGCTTGAGTATGCTTTTGGGTTGAATATCTTAAGATCTGAAATATTTGGGTTATTGTTTCAAAAGGCTTGATCTATATGAAACTGAAGTGGAAAGCGAATCTGTGAAGGGTGATCTCTTGAGCGCTTGATCAGATCTGGGTATCCATCTAACTGTAGCACATTGGTGATCTGCAAATTCGGCCCTAATCTGATGTATGCAGGTGTTTAACGGTGCCTCTGCATAGGTATGCAGAGTAGAAGAAGGTGAGTTGCGTGGGTACGCAGAGCAGAAGAAGGGTGACTGCGTGGGTACGCAGAGCAGAAACAGGCGAACTGCGTGGGTGTGCAGAGCAGCAGTAGTTCAGGTGCGTACGCACAGTAAACATACGCGGCGCAATAGTATTTTTGGGTGCATGCCTGCTGTGACAGTACGCAGCGCGATAGTGCATTTTGGTGCGTACTGTACGCAGTGCAGTAGAAGAAGCAGTGCGTGGTCACGCTATGCAGCAGAGGGAACTCTGCGGGTATACACAGAGAAGCAGAGGGTGAAGTGCGTAGCGACGTAGGCTAAAGAAATGAAAGCTGCGTGTCTGTCTCATGACTATCTGTTGACTGAATTTTTCTGTTGATTAGGTGTTCTGGGTTTAGTTCTGTGTTGTTGATCTGGTTACTGCTGTTGACTATGAAATCTAAATGTACTTGATGATCATTTGATGTATATGGATCCAGTTTGAAAATTTATGAAAAGTGGTCCTTGAAACAAAGTAGGGGGTTGTAGCTCCCTTCCAGGAGAGACTGGAAAACGAGAGAGAGTTGTAACTCTCTGCAGGTTGCAGCCTGCGTACTGGTAAAGGACTGCACCAGTACAAGACCATTGTAAAAGGAGATTCTAATTTGAAAGAAGATAGAGACATATTGCAGCAGGTGGTTTTCACCCACATTGGGTTTCCACCTTATATCTGGTGTTCTTTGATGTGACTGTCTATTTTTCTTGTTCATGCTCATTATTTTATGGTACTGATATGCAAAAATAATTCAAAGTGTAAATAAGGAAGATTTGGTAAAAGGACTAGATAATACTGATTCACCCCCCCCTCTCAGTATTATTTTCAACACTTTTTTCTTTAGTTTCTTTCCCATTGTTACCACAGATCTCCTTCAAGCGATCAAGCTTCTGCCAAAGGACCTGCTCTGATACCAATTATTGGAAATAACACTGAGAGGGGGGGTGAATTAGTATTATCAAATCTATAACTTTTTCATTTCCATAGTCATATTTATATATGCTACTTCATTGAAGGTAACTCACATGTACACGCAACTGTATTTAAGGAAACCAACGTATATCCAACAAATTTATGATTCAGTTAATTCATCATATGTTGATCTTTAATCAGTGCATGAGTACTTCATTAATCATATAAATAGTAACCATGTGTAGTAATAGTAGAACAAACCATCACACATAAGAAACACGCATGAACACCAAGATTTAAGGTGGAAACCCAATGTAAGACAAAAACCACCTACTGTTGTCTTCTTCTAATATAAGAAAAACCTATTTACAATCTTGTACTAATGCAGACTCATACCACTGCACAGACACCCACCTTCAAAAGGCTACAACCTTCTCTCATTCTCCAGCTTATACTAGAAGGAAGCTACAACCCCCTAGCTCTTGTACTAGTTGATCTGTTTACTAGTACATAGGCACTGACCTACAAAAGGCTCCAAACTTCACTTGTTTTCCAGCTGCTACTTGAAGGGAGGTCCAACCTCCTGTCTCTCATACCAGCCGATCCATTTACTAGTATATAGGCGCCAACCTATAGAAGGCTCCAACCTTCACTCGTTTTCCAGCTGCCACTGGAAGGGAGCTCCAACCCCCTAGCTCTTGTACTGGCTGATATGTTTACCAGTATGTAGGCATCGACCTACAAAAGGCTACAACCTTCTCTCTTCCTCCAGGGACCATGCCTCATAAATTTTCAGACTTGATACTCTTGGTACACATTACTATAATATGAAGACCACGTTTCATCAAATTTTCACACTGGAGCCATTAGTAACATTGAAGCTCAAAATCAATAACCATAAAATACATTTGCATCAACCAATCACTGAAACCCAATCATCAATTTCTGATATAACTGAAACAATTAATCACTAAAACCTCTAAACCTCTAACACAATTGAATCAAACAATCATTGAACCTCTGACACAACTAAATAAACTATTCATTCAAACTTAATCAAATTCAACCAATCAACTGGAACAGACAAATCACTGTAACCAATACACAAATCTGAACCCAAAACACTGCATCAAGAACTAGAACTAACTGTAACCTCAAAAGGCATGTGTCAAAATGCGTACCCTCCTTCAATGAAGCAAACCTGCATGTATACACTACTTCCATTTGCCCAACCTACGTACAGTTCTAAAGATACTGAATCATAAAACCTTTGAACCACAAGTTGTACCAATTAGTGACATTTTGAAGATCTACTGTCATATTACAGAGTTCTAAATAGATAGCAACAAGGATCACCCTTCTTTCTTAATCAATCAATCAATTAGACTCAATTTACTTATTCATTCAGTTCTACTTTCAGATCTAAGAAGACATCATTGACACACAGTAGTAAAACAACAACACTTATATGATAGATCAGTGATCCTTGAACATCAAGCTTTTACTTTGCATACGCTACTTGGATAAGCCGAACTAGCATGCATACACAACTTCATCAAAGAGAACCAGTGTATAGATCTCCAAATACTTAGCTATAACTTCGCTGCAATTCTAGACTTTAGACGTACCCAGATCATTACTTATAAAGGATGAAACATGCATTAGAAATCAGATCTAGCCTATCCATTATCAGATCTCATAATGATAACTCATTATGATCTTGATCCATAATTAGATCTCATCCATCATCAAACACTCAAGTGCATACTTAGTTCAGATCAAGCAAAGCATTAGAAACCCATAACATGCATATTTTTTTTTGATCTAACACTTCATAAGATATTCATTACTTATGCATTTAGCCCTTGATCTTCTCCTCCTTATATACTTAGATCCTTTGTCAATACCTTGGACCAAAACCACATAGGACCAATACCTTGGACCAAATACCTAGGGTCAATACCATGGACCAAATACCTCAGACCAAAACCTTGGTCTTCCAATTGTGTACGCACTTTTCTTCCCGTGGGAGTGCGTGTATATATATACCCTCTTTTTTTTTCGTGGACTAGCGTGTATACGCTGTTTTGACCAATAGGACCTACGTATACTTCTTAAACTGCTTTTCATCAACCTTTTCCTTCACCTTCTTTATTTTGTTAAGAAGACCATAGTTCCATCTTCCTATTATTCTATACCAATGCCCTGTTACCTCTTGATAGACCTGTTACACTCTAATTTTCCATATTACTTCTAAAACGATTCCTTTGAAATACCATGCATTTTGTCATATATGTAAACACAACTGCCAAGCATTCTGTCACATCTGATATCTCTCCTGTAGATTCATCTAGTTACCATATACAAGTGAGTTGTTCTATTACAAGTTTGTTGCCATCAGGTACAACACATGCATCATAATGCCAATAGCTAGGGTTGGGCCCTAACCCAAGAGCTTTAGCCCTCTGAGTTAGCTCAGTGCTGGCTCAAAACAAAACTCATTCTTATTACCAAAACCATGGATTACATAAAAAAATGTCACAAGTCTTGCAGCTTGAAAATAGAGTAGAGTTTTACAATCAAAAATATGAATCCTACTGAGGTCCTAGGCCTCTCTACTTATACATCTGTAGTCTCCAATGACTTCCTTAAAATTAGGGAGGCTTAGCTCCCAAACTCAAGATAGTGTGGTGCTTTGTCTTTCACTTGCTCAGCTACCTTCTAGTCCTCATGATTTGGTTGTTTGCACTCTGAGATGATGGAGGAATATTAGAATGGAAGGGTAGTAAATCAGGATTATTTACCTCCTATAATTCCTCTCCCTTGTCCAATTCGAGTTTCGACCAAGGTCTTTACCAAAATTCCTTGCTTTAATCCTTTAATCCTACATTAAATGCACATTAGACCACAAAGCAAAATATCCAACTCTAACTCATGTCATAAAGAAAATATAATCAAAAGTATGCAATAAGTTATGAATATAGTTGGTTTGACTAAGATAGGAGATGAATTAAGGCCCATATAATTACCCAATGATTAGGTTCATCATCACCCCTTTACTGAAAGTGTTGTTCATCCTCTGAGCAACTTAGTCAATGTCCATTTCCTTCATGGCTCTCATAGCCTCTCTAACATCCCATGCCTCTGCTGTGGTCTCTTCTTCTTGTTCATAGAAGCCTACTTTATTTTCTACTTCTTCCCACTACCTCTTTGCCTCTTCTTCTTTTCTCCCTTCTAGCATCCCTAAGAGTAGTTGTGGACTAAGTTTTAGGCCTATCCAATTGACCTTCAACCTTTGCATTGATTGCTTATACATAGGTGTCCTATTGAGTGCCTCTCTCAACCTTTAAGGGGAGTGGTATTCTCTGATCTTCAAGTTGTGTGGAAGTGTGTTCCATATCCTTAGGCAGGCATGTATACTATCATCTCCCAGCAGCCTAAACATATCGTCAAAATGTGAAATTTCTTGCTCTTGGGCAGCAAGATATCTAGGTGCCAGCTAAGGATCATTTGCAATCAAATTGTGGGTGTTGATTAGGGACATGGGATTTGATTGTTCAACTCTAATGAAAATGGTTCATTTTGCACTCTGGCCAATATTATTTTCATCTTTGCAGCCCTTGACTCCTCATTTTTCAACCACACTACCAAAGCCATTAATTGTAGGTCTCCTAGCTTAGCATTAGTATCCCAAACATTCATGTCCGTGAGGGCCATGTTGTGCAAGTAGAACTCAACCATTTTGGCCCTATCCTCTAGTGTACTTTGATCACAAAGATCAATAAACTACCTGTAGTCTTGAAATGGCATGGTGCCCCTTTGTGCTACTCTTTTAATCTGAAACTGTAGTCATTGTTCTTTGATGTAAAGAGCATAGGATTTAGGTGGAATCCTACATTTGATGGCCTCCAAGGAGAGGTTGGCCATACATGCTAGTTGGTTCTCCCTTTCCCGCAATTGTCCCGTTAGCCATGCACTTTCCCTCTCAAGTTGATCTCTCATTATTTATTCTCTATCCCTTAAGCCACTTAGCTCTTTGCCCCTTTTTTTGAGCTTCTCTTCCATGTGCCCAATGTCTTCCACCCCTTTTAACTAAGTTATTTACATCCATTGGTGGGTTCTGGCCCTCTCCTTCTCAAGTTTGAAAAACAATGGGATGAAATTTTTTTGAGGTATCACCCTGCCTTCTTCAACAGACCGGTAGTAGGATTCCACATTAGGTTGGGGACTTGGTTCCTTTGTTTCAAGGTCTTCCTCTTTTGTTTCTTGCTACTCCCCTACCTTGCTTTCCAATTTCTATGCTTCCTGTAGTTTTTGCAGAGTATCTTGTAGGACTATTTTTGCTTCCTGTAGGTTTTGTTGTGGATCCTGTAGGATGGCCCTACCCTTTAAGGAATTTGATCTAGTACTTGGCCTCCTTATATAGGTGATTGATGACTTAAGGGAAGGCATTTTTATCTCTTGGTGTAGGGGAATCTTCAATCTCAATAGGGATTTTGTTGATATTTGTGGCTTCCCTTGTTTGATTCTTCTGCTCTTTCTTGTTCTGAAATATAGAAGGGTTTGCCTCCTTATTTTCCCTTTTTTCTTGACTGGGGTGCTAAGAGTAGTGAGGGCAGCTATTGCCTCCCTCTCAGGGGCCTCTGGAGACACCCTAGGTGACTCCTCCTTGTGTTCTTCCCCTTCTATTTCAATGCCTTCTTCCTCTCTATTTTTCTTATCTTCTTTCTCTTGTTGTTCTTCCTCATCTCCATTATTTTCTTCCTTTGTTTCCTTCTCTATTTCAAAATCATCCTCCTTATCTTCTCCCTCTTCTTCTTCTGATTCATCATGTTCCTTTGTATTAGTTTCTTCTTCATCCATCTCAACCCCATCTAGCTCTTTATCTTCTTCTTCTTGTTTTACCTCCTACTCACTAACAAAAGGACTAACATCATAGATGAGGGTTTTGATGTCATCCTCTGCTAGCAAGTCTCTGAAGACTGACCATGTTATAGGGATATTGAGGTTTTGGAGGGCATCCCCAATGAGGATCCTGATCAACCCATGGTGAGCCAATTTTTCAGAATTCCCTTCCTTTACTTTATTTCTAGAGTCTATGAGTGATTGCATCAAGAAATAGGGTATGCTAAGTATTTGGTGAACGGGTGTCTCTACCCCAAATATTAATTCTTCAAGGATCCTAAAGTGGTAGCCATAAACAACACTGTATCTGCCCTCACATGAGATATATTTGATGAGTTGGTAGCCTACCTCACTCCATGGGTATGGCAGACTATCTCTCCTTACTCCATTTTTATCATCTGTGGGTTCTTCACCTTCTAAAAAGAATTTCCTTTTTGTCACCTAACTGTTTGCTTTGTCTTCTTTTCTCAATGGAATTCATAGGGGGAGTGTTTCGATCCTACTGATGAGCTCTGGGGTGAGATCTATAGTGAGCCCTCGAACTATAATAGTGGCATGGATTCTTTTGTGTAGGGTGATGGAATGAGAAAATTCGTGAGCCACTTCATCATCATACCCTGTGAATTTTTCGAAAAACCCCATCCAGTTGTGTCTTGTAAATATTTCAAGCACTTGGGGGTGTTTTTGTATCCTCACAGTGTTTGTGGTTTCTCTCCTATTAAACCCTCCTATCATCTTGCTTGTGAGGCTTGAGGAGAAAATAAGAGGTTTGACACAAAATTTTTAAATTCAGGAGGAAAATAGTGTTTACTATGTATGTAGTTTACCTCCTACAGTTGCTAATGCCACTAGATTTTAGGGCATTTCTAGTTCATTTTCTTGTCAATGGGGATGGATTTTTAGATCCTACCTCCTTAGAATAGTAGCAGTGGACAATTCTGTGATATCCCCTCTTGAACTCTTCTCTGCCTATCCTGTAGAATGCCTCTATGTATATTGTATACTACTCCTGTAGAAATTCTCTTGTAGAACGATGGATCCTTGCTTTTGGTGGGTGGTCAGAGTTATGAGAGTGACTTGAATGAGGGATTTTCAAGGAGGTTGAATGCATGAATGCATGCAAAAGATGTTTTGTTTCCCTTTATGGTGTTTCAGGGTGAGGTGATGTGCTAGAAGTAGACGTACTTTACCATTTTTGGACCATTGGTCCCCACTACCACCACATCATTTCCTCTCCTTGTAATCAAATCCAACCTCATAGATCCGTAGTTAACCACCTCTTGTCCTACTCCTCCTCTGCCTTTGAGTTGACTGCAGCCACATGTGAGAGGACACCCGATTTTGCATGTGATGACTGAAAGAAGGTGCCCAAGTTAACTGGCCACATTTTCACTTATAAACCAACTATCTCGTAACCCTTACAAATTTTGATCAAATGATGCATATGAGTGAGTGGGTGGGATACTATGACATAGGC
Organism: Pinus taeda; assembly: GCA_000404065.3. Lineage (NCBI taxonomy): Eukaryota > Viridiplantae > Streptophyta > Pinopsida > Pinales > Pinaceae > Pinus > Pinus taeda. The sequence goes on from APFE030026641.1 coordinate 12,136, forward strand.
AAGTTCCCTCTATAGACAGAGGCAACCCCTCTAGCCCTAAAGTGGGTCTAGTCGCAACAAAGACAATACCAAAGAAAATTTCCTTAGAAAGTTGATGTCATGAAGGCTTACCTTCAAACCATCGTTCGATGGAGTTTCTGTTGTGTTTCTCCAACTTTATTTCTTCTAATCACTTGTACCTAAAAACAACATACAGGACACAACCACGAGCATAATAGAGTATGACAAAAACTATCAAATTAATGATTCAAGGAGATTCAAGCCATCATTATGCATTTTGACATACGATATAGGAAATAAGTTGTTGATTTGTATTAATATAAATCAAAGTAGAACTTACAACCAATCCTTGACATCGTAAGCCTCCTTGAAGGGTCCTGTCAGCATGTCCCTGTAAGCATTCACTCGTATATTGTCTCCCAAAAGATGAACAACTCTCTCTCTCCTACCCAAATTCTAATGCTAGAATACTCTTATAATCAAGTTAACTCCACTCAAAACCATCCCAAACTAAGTTACATGAGAGGCTACTTCCACACTGTAGCAAAAACTCTCTACTCTTACTATTGAATTCTTGGACTCTAAAGCTAGATGATCTTAGTCATGGAGGAAGTATTTATAGGAGGAGGAGCTTCCATAATAAATGGGAGAAAGAGCTTATCTCTTTGAGAGGTTGCACAAAAGGTGGAACAACTATCCCAAAGGAGAGATGAAAGCTCATCTGATCCAACAACCAACCCTAGGACTGCCCACGAAGCTATTATACTTCGAAGCTTCAACGAGTTGTTTAAAAAACCTACCAAAAGTAGCTCGTCGCTAGTGCAACACAGAGATAGAGTGAAGAATTTGCTAAGGATAGTGAAATCTTGGCCATCTTCGTGGGTGGAACAACTGCTATCCCGCGATGACCCAAAAACACAAGTAAAAAAGGGTCTACTCCAGGAGAAGTAAACTGAGATATTCTTCTTGAGATGATAAGGAAGACATTGACACATAATTTTCAACATGACACAAAGAAGATGTAAATAAGATGGATTGGCAGTGTCTGGAATCAGGGAATGTGGTGTCGGTGACAAATTACTGTGTAATAGATGCCCCCTAAAGCATGAAGGCTGAGAGAGTGGGAGGGGTGAAATGCTATACAAAGCCATAACTCAATAGAACACCATCATGGAGAACCTGAAATGCAAGTACAAACTGATATCTCTGATACATGAGTACATAGTGGAAGGAAATATATGTGCATAAAGCATGGGCATAGCCATCCATAAGATAAGCATAAATGATATATGGTATGGACACAGCCACCCAATCAAAAGGACCATATGAAAGACTCAGGTATGGTCGCAGCCATCCAATCAAAAGAGTCATGTGTATAATCATGAACCAATCTGTTCAACCTGGGCTCGTGTAATCTAAACCCAGGGTCTTGAATCCCAACCCAATCAATGGTACAAACTCTAATATGTGAATAGATGCACTGAAGTCGAGCATACTAGAAAATCGCTTGATTACTAGTCAATGAGGAAAATTGTTAACAAGCGCGAGAGAGACCACCAGTAATGTCAATTGTTCTCAAGGTACCATTAGTACAATCCACGAAGTGTGAAGAATGATCTGAAGTCGAACACCCATGAAATCACTTTATTGAAGGCCAATGATGAAATCATGACGTCAAATGCGAAGCACTTGCCATTAAGGCATGCAAGTTCCAAGGTACCAGAAAGGAGTCTCTAGATCAACTTCCCAGATAATGAGCTGAGGTCAATAGGAAGTGGTCGGTCGAAGGAGGGCCATAATATTTCCCACATAATTGACGTGAGAGAAATGAACAAGATGAATGTGGATGAAACAAAGATTCAAAGGAGGATGTGTAAGGGCACAAACTGTAGAAGGATTAAGCTCTTGAACATAATGGTGACACGACTCTAGAGTGCGCAGCATTTTGGTACTAAGGGATCAAAGGTCATGATGATGCAATAGGGATCAAATGGAATGAGGCAAAATGGATGACCCAAAACCTGGAAGGCCAACAATAAAGTGAGGATATCCCACCCCGACACAAAGAAGAAAGAGTGACAATGTTCAAGAGCGACAAGTTGTCGTAATTAATACAACCAATAGATTACTTCCAAATTTTCCCCCACCGTTGCTGGCGAGTACCCCAATTATTTTTAAACAAAAGATTTAAGGGGATACCATATGCTTGTAATGTAATTTTTTCCTTCGGAAAAATCCAACCTACTTAGTTTTTAACGAGCCCTAGGAAGGAGAAGCTCAGTCTCACCATAATGACAAGTCCAATGTCCTCAGGGTTTAATGAGTCTGACATAGGTAAAACTTGAAGTCTTTTTCATATTTAGAGAGTTTGAAAAAGACATTGAAAAGAAAACTCCAAAGGTCCCTTTTCATAAATTTGTCCCTTGAATCCAAAAAGGTAGAAAACAATACCCAAGGGAACCTATTGACCGTGAGAGATCAACGTATACCTTTTTCGTAAGTAATCTATCCCGGCCCATAAAATGGTTAAACTTATACTGGATAGATGACGCTTTGTAGCCTTATTCGAGTTCCAAGCGACAAGAGCTCGGTGATCTTTTCATGTTTAATGAGTCAGGAAAGAGCTTAAAGGTGACTCTAAAAGGGACTTTTTCATGTTTTTACCGAGTTCGAAAAAGTATAAAACATAACTCATGAATCATCTCCAGAGTACTTTGGAACCTAATACGGTACAAAAGAAAGTGTAAGATCTGTTCTCGATGTAAATATGCATGAAATACTAAAAATAGAATAAAAAACCCTAATTTTTGCAAAAAATCTTATAAAAAGGGCCATGAGGTAAAAATCAATTTAATTTGGACTTCATTACCTTGGATTGAAAAATTTACCCATGTGCATTGGCGATTTCAACGATCAACTAGAGGAGTTTCAGAAGCTTGCTGGAAAATTCGTCTGGTCCAGGTAGGCACTCCACTTTTTCCTGTGTTTTTTAGACAGAATGTAGCTCGTTTTTGGGAATTTTAGCCGTCACTTAGGAAGATTTTGGAATGAGGATGTTCGCGGCAGTCGTCATGGGTCGCCAGCTCAGGAATGCGACGAGCCGGAATCTTCAATGGAGAAAAATTGAGCTCTTCGCGATTGTACACCAAACAATTGTGAAGAGCCCTAATTTTCAAAACTGTGGATTTTGGCTCGGCGCACCTATTTGAAAAACAAGCATGGCGAGCACCGATAACCAGCATTTCTAAAAAATTAAGCAATTTCACGAGATTTACAACACAAATAGAGTACTTATAATTACAATGTGTGTGTTTGCAGGGATAAAATCATGGTGATTGAGTGGAAATATGGGGAACATAGCAATGATGACGAATTGGCCATGGGGGATCCAAATTGCTTAGACGTGCTCTGAAATTGCGGGCTTCTAAAATTTTTTTATGGTGCCTTGTCTGAGAGCACAATCGTACCTACTCCGATATCTAGTTAGAGCATGGGATCTGAATGAGGGGAAATTAAACATCCGAGGGCAAGAGCTAGAAATCAATGCCAACGACATCTATTTCTTGAGAGGGTTATCATGGAGGGGGGAAAGGCCCTGAATGATGGGTACTTGAATCACAGGAGAAACGATGGATATGCTCATGAGGAGAATGTGTTCAGAGGCCTAGAAGTCAGACAAGGGAGGTAAAATGAAGATTGCCATAGTGGCTGACTTGTCCCTGAGAGTCCTTCTTTCCACCATCACTAGAGCAGCTAGTTCGCAGGCCTTGCATGAGGCGACCAAAACAAAACTACGGCTGGCAGCTAACTACCTAAACTCCACTGTGTTCAATTGAGCCGAGGTGGTAGCAGATAACCTCAAACAGTAGTTGACAATATGTCAGCGAGGAGATACAAAATAGTTTGGATATGGCTCGATCATCATACTATTCATCCTGGAACAGCTCCACATCTTCCAAATATAGGAGGTGGTTGTGACATGGTCACCACCATGAGAACCGCGGATCACTTGCTAGGCCATTCTGATGCCTTGAGGAGGCAACTGCCAACAGATGTCATGGAGACCAGAGTTATTTGAGTGGCTAGATCGCCAGATCGTTGTTGTAGAGGATTGGCCCTATGCTGGGACAAACTTCATGGGTGACCCAGACCTAGTACTCCCACCTGAGGAACACTAGGATGATAGAGGTAACAAACTCATTTTTTGATTTTGAAAGAGTTTTATAATTTATATATATATATATGTGTGATGATGTATTGATTATTATGATTCAATTTTGCAGATGTTGGACCGGAAAGACTTGTAGGTTTATCTCCCATTACTCACAGAGTCGAGAGGGAGTTCGAGCTACCTCCTCTTGGTGGAGATGTAGAGGACGAGATTGCCTGAGACCTGAAGGGCTTGATGGAGGGGATCTCGGACTATGCGGGATTCGAGGATGTCCCTCGATAGTACCAACGACACATAGCAGGGGTGTCGAACAGGATCCACCGACTTCTCAGACGTGTCATCCGAGCATTGGTGTGTTATAGGGAGTATCATGAGACCCCTAGGTTTATTTTTTGCAATTTTGAGAGACTTGTTGTCTCATGATGTAACCTGAACACATATTTTTTAAGCACTACAATGTGCAACACACAATATATATATTCATACCTATGTTTTGTTTTATGAACTTACTATGTCTCATTGTTTACTTTTATAAATGTTGCAAATGTCTATCTAATACATGATTTGCCAACACATCTATTAATGTATTTAGCCTTCTAGGAATGTGTTGATATGTAATGAAATCAAAATTCCTTTCTAGTAAGAGAACACATTGTCACGCAGAATGAGTCGATCTTGCGGACAAGATAGACCTTCCTAGAATCTAATGAAGACCTAATGACAAACAAACCAACGAGACACTTTCTTTCTCTAAATGTGCTTTATAAGTAATGGGAAACAAGTGTGTTTTAAGTCCTACCTCATGTCCAACGCAAGTTTGGAGATGCCTTCGCTCCTTTGATCCAAGTAAGTTCCTTTGTCGCAAAACTGCAAGCACAAACAAGGAAAACGATTAAATAGCACCTGAATATCCAGTATTATAAAACATATTCAACATGAAAGTCAAGGAGTCCATGAAACAAATAACATGAGATACTTGTTG
>APFE030026641.1:17298-74400 GCA_000404065.3 Pinus taeda
TATTTTTCTTGTTCATGCTCATTATTTTATGGTACTAACATACAAAGTAATGATCAATATCTGAAGAATAATTCAAAGTATAAATAAGGAAGATATATTGAAAAGAATTTGATAATACTGATTCACCCCCCCTCTCAGTATTATTTCCAACACAAAGCATATAAGAAACATAAACATCACTAAAACTGATAGATAGATATGTACAAACAGATAATATATACAAATAAGTGTGTTCGGCCGAAGCCTAAGAAAAGTACTTCTTAAGGTAGATCCCATTTCTGGGCTCCACCAACTTTTTTCCTTCAAATTAAATCAATTCATATGCTCCCTTTTTTAAAACTTGCTTGACAATAAAGGGACCGTAACACATAGCCTTAAACTTTCCTGCCCCCAAGGCATCTATGCCTTAATCGTAGACCAGGACAAGGTCGCCTTTAGAAAAATTTCTAGGATGGCCAGCTTTATCGTATTGAGTTTTTACTCTATTTTTATGGGATTTGTTTATTGTGGTGGCATCTCGATGCTGCTCATCAATATGCTCCAAATGAACGAGGCACTCTTCGAGACTAGAAGTCTTTGGAGAAGTTCAACAGCTAGTGTAAGAGAAGGAATTTCACATTCAACAAGAAAGATAGATTCCAACTCATAAACCGGTTGAAAAGGAGTAAAGCCAGTGGCAGTCTTAACTGAAATTCTGGTATGCCCAAAGTGTTGGAACAACATGATGTGCCAATTGGATCTAGCTTTGTTAATCATCCTTTGCAGGATGATTTTAAGGGATTTGTTCATGGCTTCAACTTGCCCATTAGCCTGAGGATACTACATAGATGACTGCTCCTGCCAGAAACCCAACTTGAAAGACAATTTGGACATTAGTTTCTTTTGGAAATCACTGCCATGGTCAGTGATAATATCTTTAGGGATACCAAACCAGGAAATAGCTTATTGAAGAGAAACAAGGTGGTTGTTTCATTATCATTCTTAAAAGTAGACATGGCCTCAGCCCACTTCGTAAAGTAGTCTACGACCACAATGATATACTTGTAATTTCCTGCTGAAGGCGGATTATAAGTAGTAAAATCAATGCCCCACTTCGTGAAAGGACAAATGATGATAACAGGGAAAAGTGGAGCTGGATGTGTGCACATTTTCTGAGTATAGACCTGACAAGGATGGCATATTTTTACTGCCTCAATACAATCTTTGAAGATCGAAGGCCAAAAGTAGCCTGCTCGCAAAATTGTTTGGGTTGTTGCATGCCCAGGTAGATGACTGCCACAAGCTCCACTGTGGAAATCATTAAGAACTGACTCAACTTATTCCAAGGTTAAACAATGCTTAAGGATTGAATCGATCCCATGACGATACAATGTGTCACCTATAATAATATAATTCTTAGCGAGGTGACACAACTTTCTATGTGTGTCCTTGGAAAAAGTGTGTCGAAACTTTGAAGTCTGGAGATATATAATGATATCCCAATACCAAGGATCTTGTGAGGAAATAAGAAATAAATGTTCATCAGGAAAACTTTCCTCATGTATAATTTCTTCCTCACAAGGCAGCTCTGATATCAACTCTGCAAATAATAAAGATTTCTTAGCATTAGCCGACATGAATTCGAGATCGAATTCTTGCAAAATGAAAATCCATCTATTATATTTTCCCCCAATCGCTCACCTACTAAGAAGAAACTGAAATGGATTGATGGCTGCTGAGACGAACATTTTTCGAAGCAGAATGTAATGCTGAAGCTGCTGGATAGCATGGACAACTACCAAAGTTAATTTCTTGATGGGATAATAGCGTAGTTCAAGACCTACCAAGCCTTGGCTTAGATAGTAGATTACATGCTCACATAAGGCATTATCTTCCTGAATCATAACCATACCTATGGTTGATTATGCTGCAGTGAGATACAAGAGGAAATATCTACTATAATTAGGTGGACTCAATAATTGGGCAGAGGTTAATGATTTTTTCAAAGCATCAAAAGATCGTTGTGCGAAATCATCCCATACAAACAGGACCCCTTTCTTAAGAAAACACATAAATCCTTTTGTGATCTCGACATAATTGGCTATAAATCTCCTGAAGAAAATTTCTTTTCCTTGGAGACTTTGAATTTGACGTATGGAAGACAAGGGAGGCAACTGAAGTATTGCCTCAACCTTGAAGGGATCTACACGAATCCCCTCCATTAACATGATGAATTCTAACAACTGATCGGATGTGAATGCGAAAATGCACTTATTTGGATTCAACCAGATTTTATAAAAATGACATCGCTCAAAGATCAACTGAAGATGCTTAGGATGATCAATTCTCTTTTGAGAACGAGCAGCTAAATCATCTAGATATGCTTCGATAACGTGCTTGATGTTGTGAAAAGTATAAGAGATGGCTCGCTAAAAAGTGGCTCCAGCATTTTTGAGGCCAAAAGGCATCTTTTTGTATGCAAACATACCCCAGGGACAAATAAAGGTTGTCTTGTGTTGATATTCTGGATGGATAGTAATTTGATTATAACTAGAGAATCCGTCCATGAATGAAAAAATTACATTACCCGCATATTCATCAATAATTTGATCAATAAAAGGCGTGGGGTAATTGTATTTTAGGCAAGCCTTACTTAGGTCCCTAAAGTCAATTCATACTCGAATCATTCCTTGCTTTTTTTCGATGGGGACTAGAGTAGAGAACCACTCAATTAAAGGAATGGGGTATATGAAATCCGCCTTTAGTAGCTTCTCGACTTCAACTTTGATAGTTGCTACTTTTCTAGGATTAACCAGTCAAAGTTCTTGATGAATAGGTTTAGCATTTTCATATGTATTTATCTCATGTTGGACTATAGATGGATCTATTCCAGGCATTTCTTCATAAGACCAAGCGAACACACCACGAAACTCTTTGAAGAGATTAGTATAAGTTTGAATTTCTTTAGGGGAATGGTTAGCTCCAATGAAGAAATTTTAAATTATGTTAGGATTCCTAGAGATGTTCACCAGTACAGTTTGTGAGATAACAAACATGTTACCTTCATCAGAAAACTGTGTTGGAGCCAAAGGATTTAAGACTGTATGAACATCACTAGTAGAAGGACTGGACAAACTCGACTCAATTTCTTGCAAATAAGGGAGGAAATACGAATGATGATGTAGGTCATCCCATGGTCTATCAACACCCATCATTTCTTCTAGAATTGCTTCCACAGATGGTAAGACAGTATCTAAGCAATCCTGAGCCGAAGTTGAATCGAGGGTCTATGGCAGAGCCACATCTCCATCTAACTCTTCTGGTGAGAAAGGAGTAGGATGGGAGTCTCCAGAGTTAAAAATAGATTGATAATAAATTTCTATTGTAGACATAGGACATGCCATTCCACCTACCTTCCCTCCATCTAATGTGGTGGTAGATGAGGGTAAAGGCCAAGGGTCCGAATATAATGAGTTTGAAAGAACTCTCTTTGAGAAGTTCCCTTGGAGGATGAAATAGCATTGATTCTAGGTGTAGGAGCAGGAAGATCAAAAGTACCCATTAAGGAAGAGTACATTCCAACTCCTAAATTCTCTATAGGTTTCCTGGGATTTTCCACTAATGGAACAATAGACTCAAAAGATGTGTGGGAGTCATAGGGAAAATAATCCATCTGATCAACTTTTATGATCCTCCCTTCAAGAGGAAAACAAAGGATGCAAAATAATGATGATACTAAGGCATCCATCTTATAAATCCAATTCCTTCCTAAAAGGAGGTTGTAATCCAGATTCACGTCGACTATTTCTACCTCAATATTTACCCCCTTTCCCCCAACACAGATGGGAAAGGCTAGAATAATCTCATGCGGCCTATGAGAATGTCCATCAAATGTCATCAATATAGTAGGTGAAGGAATAGCTTGAGGCGATCCAATGGCCTTCCAACATGACAAGGACATCACACATGTGGAAGCTCCCTCATCTATAACAGTGAGAAATATTTTGGTCTTTCGATATGTGGAATTTATCTGGAAAGCCACATGATACGGGAGTCTCTTTTTGACGTTTGACATATAAAAAGTAAGCACAAGAGAATTTTCTGGATCTACTGCTTTGATTGCCGAGAGTAATGTACTTCTCTTAGCAGGGCGCGAATGGAATACCTCTAATGTTGACATAGCACAAGGACTCTAAGCGATATCTTCTACAATGGAGTAGTTCTGGGCTACCCTAGCATTAGGGTTAATGGTCGAGCACTTTGTGGACCCTTTCGGTATCCGAGGTATAGACTCAATAGAGGGCCTCTCAATATGGAGCGAATCTTAAGAAAAGAAAGCAGAATTAGCCTTAGATGATTCTAATTCACCGTAATCACGCAATCACGTAGCGACGTCGATATGTGAATTCATCATGTAGACATTTGATGAATAATCCCCTTCCTAATTTCCCCCTGCAGGGGTACCAGTATTAGAGTTCATGCCACCAAGTAATTATTGCCCTTGGGGAAAAGGGTTAGTGAGGATAGCCTGGGAGCTAGAGGACCCCTACTTTACTAATAAGCCCTGAGCATCTTGGATCTTAGGGAAGAGATGAGTCAAATGATCTCCATTGCATAACTTGCATGGAAATTTTACTTTTTTCTTCAACTCTTTCCTACCCCATCTGGCATCATTGTTGGGTTTTTTTTCATTTCCCTTCCCATCTTGGCTCTTTTCCCTACCTTGTCCTTTCTTATTCCCATCAGATTGTTGGTTTCCTTTGGGGTTAGAAGTTTAGACAATGTTTATAGACATAGGTTGGGAAGGTGTAGATACAGACGATGATGCTTGCATAGAAGAAGCAGTTTGTAAAGACAACTACTACAATTGATTCAATAGGTTAGCTGTGTTAGCATCAATCGATCCAACTAGCCTATCGGCATGGGGACCTGGCTTCGGTTTAGCTATATCCACCTTGGATCTAGGAGCGCTAGGTAGAATTTTTTGAAGAACCCCAGACTGAGAATATATAAGTTCCAATTGCTGGGCTTTGAAAATAGCATGCTCTTTGGTGAAAACACCGGAGAGAGACATGTCCTTAGAGATCTAAGGTTGTAATGATTTAAGAAACATTCAAGAAGGAATTCTTGTGGAATATCGGCTTTAATGAGCCTCTTCCTTCTCCTCCATTCCTAGATATGATCCCAAATGTGAGTTGCTTGATCCTGATGGAAATTAGCCAGAAGCTCAGTTCCAGCATCATATCAGACAAGCAATTGAAAATGGTTCAAAAAGATAGTAGCCAATGCCAAAAGAAGTGAAGGTGCCCCTTCTAAGTTCTATGTACCACTTAGAAGTATTCCCAGTTAGGGTACATTAAAATAATCTCAACCTGATTGAATCATCTATTAGGGAGTTTGACGAACACCATAAGTGCAAAGTGGTTACATGGTCACCTAGATCTTCACTAGTTTTCCCTTCAAATTTAGGTATATCTGAGGGAAGTTTGGTTGGGACCGGAGGCCAAATTAGTTTATACCTAATCATATCATTATTTGATTTAGAAATATCTGGCAATTTTAACGTTGCCAGAAAAGGTAGTTGCGGAGGACCATAAGGATTCTACCCGGTGTGGGTGAAACTCCCAATATTCTGAAAATAATGGCATGGATTTGTGAAGGAACCAAATTGCCTAAAGTAACTCGTAGAGCCAACTGAACCATAAGGAGCTCCTTGTGGTCTAGAAAAAAACGGAGTTTGACCAACGCCTTATAAAAAACTTCCGTAACTAGTAAATTCCCCCCTAGAGAAGTGTTAAAAGGAGCAGAGAGCCCTTGGTAAGGGTTCCATGCATTAGCATAGGGAGAAAAGTTATGGAATGAACTGACAGAAGAATACAACATATTCCCTTGTTGGCCGAAATGAGATTGATTCCCAAGTCCTAACCCACTAACGTTAGGGTTTGTCCAACTTTGAAATGGATTATAACGTTAATCTGTATAGGAAAAAGGTGTTGATCCCAAAGATGGGTTGGAGTCTGGTATATGACGACCCCTAAAGGGGAAACCCTATAAAGAAGTTGGTGCACTTGCCATGGATGTGGAGGCAGCTGATGGAATACTTAACAGAATTGAAGGAATCATGCTAGTCGACATTCTAAAAGGGAAAAATCCAATTCCAGAGGTAACAGCTTGAGAACTTCCACTTGAATATGGAATGGAAGTAGAACCAAATATAGCAGTGCTAGGAGTAATGGAAGGTATAGAAAATTTTCCTCCTCCTTATATGGTTATCGGATTTTGCATATTCGTAGCACTTGTCGTGGATGCCATGCTTCTAGTGGTGGTCATCGAAGGAAAAGGTCGATATAAACATGGGTTTGAAGGCCTATTGTTCGGAGTCCCGACGTATAATAAGACATCTGGATGATCAGAAGGAAGAGGAGAATTAGGAGTCCAAATAGACTTAGGGAGCTCCTCAACTTCAGTAACGTCTTCCGACTCGAAGAGGACTCGAGAAAGAACTAGAGTGTTTCTCTCCAACTCTCTACTTGTACCAGGTCTATCTTGTGAATTAATAACTCCAACCGAAGGATTAATCTTGGATGTGCTCGCTGCCACTGATTGAAAGCCGCTGGGAGAATTGCTCCTATGCCTTCGAGGAGAAGGCTCAGGACTCATAGGTGAAATCCCATGGAGTCTCCTAGACTGATGAGCCAGTCGATAAGCCACTTTGAATTATTTTTAAGAAATCTACTTATAGACTCAATTTTTTTTGTAAATCTAGGCCAACTAGGAGCAAAGAACACTCTCTAAAAGTCCCTAAAGATACAGACAATCAAACTACTTTCAAGTATTTCCGCTCTAGGTGATTATGACCGAACACCAAAATACAAGAAAGCCAAAATCAAGGGCCTTCTGAAGATAGTCTAGGATAATTACGCTCTAGGCATAATAGCGAAGGTATAAGAAGTAGTTACGCTGACCTCTAGACAATAGTGTTTGTCGGTGCAAGCACCCAAGCTTCGCAAGGGTACCCTCCAGAAGTATTACTGAACATGATGCAACATCAGCCTCAAGTGCCATGAGATTCCCCTCCACAGTCACCTATGCGATCCCTAGGAAAGGAAACTATGGATACCAGCTCGTATCAAAAGTCGGGCAGAACAATCATGAGGTGGGTTCCAACAAGTAGGAGAGGGGGTATCTCTCTTCCTTGTCTTCACTCTCCCTTGTACTTAACTCCCAGTCACGGAGCTTTACCGGTCTTTCTAATGATATTGGATTTCGCTCATTATTAAACTTCTATGTTTTATAATTTGAGTGGCCTCGGAGAGTTAACTCTCCACTCACCTATTCCAAGGCCCTAATGAAGCTAAACTTGTTGGTGTTTGTTAATGACAAAAATAAAAGTTCTAGTTCATTTTATTAAATTGCTTGATTTTATATAGTTGTTCTTTAAGTCAAGGGGAATTATGAGAGTGAAACTGATGATGTTTTATGACGCAAAAGAAAGCAATAGAAAGCTAACTATATGCATGTAGTTATTTCTTTGATGAAGAGTGATTTCTACTTGGGTTCTACGAAAACCTATATGTAAGAAAAATATTTTTCTTTTCTTTTCTAAAACAATCCACACACACCCAAATTCTAAAAAGACTAAGAATGCTTAAGATGCAAACTAACCTAATGCAACTTAAAATGACGATGCAAGATCCTAAAGAACACTCGTAAGAAAATGTGGTTCTTTATAGAGTCAATTAAGTCAATCTTGGTAATGAAGAGGGCAAAAATTAAAAATAAATCTCTCTCCAAAGCAAGCAGAACAAATTTCAAAAGAAACAAATTCCTTCACAACAACAAAACAAAAGAAACTCTAAACCAAAATCTTGGAAAAATAAAAGAAAAAGAAATGCTTTTGTGTTTTTTCTTTTAAGGAAACAAAAGCAACTTTTTGAGGTCTCAAAAGCACTACTAAAATTCAAAAGATCAAGAAATAATCTCAAGGAGTCTTTAAATCTTGCAAATTATAAAACTCATTAATAAATGAAACTTGAAACAAAAGAGACTACAAACTTGCACAAACTAATCTTGAACATCAGCAAAAGACTTTAACAAACTGACAAAATGTCTAGAAAGAAAAACTTTTTGAATTTCCAAAATGGACTCTCAAAAAATCACAAAAAGAAACTAGGCCAATCAAACAAGGAAAAGCAAAGCATGAAAACTTGAAATATGGGCTGCAAATGTAATTGGAATCAATTTCTTGTTTAGGAAAACTAGAACATCCAAGAAATTCAAACAGAAGTCTTAAACCCAAGACACAAACCACAAACTTGCTTAAGAAGAAATCCTAGGCCAACTAGGCTTTTCAGTGAGAAGGAAATTTTGAAAAAGGAATCTTGTAGGAAAACTGAGTTCTCCAGACAGTAGGTGACCATACAAAAACATAAATCCCCAAGTAGGAGACCTAACTGGGCAAAGAGACTTGAAAAAACAATTCAAAACATTATATACGCGAATGTGTAAAGACACAGAAGCGTGCACAAACATTTCTAATACAAGAAACTCGCGTATACACGAGTCTACTTGAGGAAACCTGTGTGTATACGTGACTATAATCCAAGAAAACAATGTATACAAAGCTTAATTAGGAAAAAAAAATCAAGGTCTGATAAAAGAAATCAGACTTGATGCTTGGGAGACTATTGAATCAAACAACACTGTAAAAAGCAAGAAATCAAGAAAATGAACCCTGATTGGGAATAAACAACCCAAACCCAGAATAACAAGAATGTTATCCCCAGTGGAGTCACCAATTTTTTTACGAGGGAGATCACCCTACAGTCTTGGGTTGAAAACCCCTTCAGAGCGGATGGCGAACAACAACAATAAATTCTCAAGAAATCAACCTAAATTCTTATTCTACTGAATTGTGCAAGAGTGTCCTTACCCAAAGGTCCTATGTTTGAGTAGATCTCTCAAGGTGCAAACCCTCAGCTTCTCCTGATGTCTTTGAAACCTGAAAATTATTCAAATGAAACATATACAATAGTAGAAACATAAAGCATGTTCATGATATTAATTTTACATCATATAAATGAATGAACAATTACGCATTATTATAAGATTCATAAACGAATTACAACATAAATCAATGCATAAACATGTTTAATATCAGGAACTGAACAACATTTCTTTATTGAAGTAAGCTACAATTAAGGTTGAGAAATATGAACGAGTCCTTCTCTAGCTCCAAGCGGAACCATCCTCCGGATCCATCCTTTCCCAGCCTCATCAATCTTCCTCCATCACCAACACAAGGATATCCCAAGAAAGATGAAGGATATCTCCAATAAGGAAACAAGGGTTTCCTGAAACTTTGGGGAGTGCAAGAGGCACAGGGATTTCATCAAAATCGATCAGGGATAATCTCACTATAGTACTAATATCTCCTATCTCCTCCCTTAAGGCCTTCGCATGGAGTTTTATTTATACTTTTCCAAATTAATTTTTCAGTTGGGAAATAATTGGGCCATGGGCTATAGGAGGTGAGTAACAGGTAAAACTCGTGAACTCCGCTCGAAATTAAGGATTTTTTTTTTTTTTTACTTTTTTAACACATGTACGTGGGTTGGGTATATGCTGACCCATGTGTACACACTTTTATCAGAGGGAAAAGTAGCGTATAGGGAATAAAACACTGGTTTTTATATTTTGGACCAAGTCTGGAAGGAAGGGTTGCCCTAAGCCATAATCAGAGCATCAGATCTACCAAGAGTGGTAAATGGTGCTATAACACTTGCTAATTAAGTCCTTATATTTTAGTTTCATAGATAAGTTTCAATTGGTATTTTATGACCTCTTAGGTTCTTCACTGATCTCATCTCACTTCCATATTGGTTGCAAGAAATTCCTTGCATGAATTTAGCAAGTAAAAGGTGACAAATCTTTTTTTCCTCTATTTGAATAAATCCTTCTTTTCTTTGATGAGTTTATGTATGAATGTCAATAATGATGTTTGCTATTGGAGGAGTTTCTAAATTGTAGGGAGACCTCATCTCATTAGCCTCAACCAAGCCATATCCACCCATGATTGCCAAAAGTCACTAAGGTCTACATTCAAATTCTTGTCTTATGAGGAAAACTTGCCATCTCCATTGAGAAAATCCAACCACCTAAAAGCATTGGTTTGGGTTCTAAGTAAGTTCCTACCACTCCCATGCCTTATTCCCTCCTTATTCACCTTTTCCAAGCTCCATCCCACCTTCCAGACCACTCCCTAAGCCTTCAGCTTGTTCCTGTAGTAAAGCAGGGGATCCTGTAGGTGAATTATTACTTCCTATAGACATCCTTTAAGAAAACTTGTAGTAGCTTTTTTTGAGCCTGAACTGAGAAAAATCATCACTAAAAGCCTGGATTAGATCCCTAATTTCCCTCCAAACCATCTGAACCATTATACTCATTTTCCTCCACACCTGTCTCCCTTGCTAAAGAACCAAGCAAGATTAGCATTTACATTTTTCAAGCAAAAAGGGAAAAAGAAAAAGTTCTTTTATATTTAATCTTGCACACAGCAGTTAGCACTCTTTATATCACATTTCATGCTTAGATTAGTTAAAACCTCACATGTGTTAAAATAGGTTCCTTTTGCAAGAAACGTATGTTAGCAAGTAGATATAGGACTTCATGTTGTTTTGCAAGAATTTCTTTCAACCATTCCTTCATACAATAGACAACATTTCTTTTCTTCCAATTAGGGTAAATATCCCTTCTCAAAATTGGTAATGAGACTTCTTCTATTCAATAGAAGGATGGTTTGAGAAACCCTACTGGTCTATCACCCCAGTTCAACAGTGACAAAGAGTATACCAGTTACATTTATCTGTGTATACATCACTGTCACCTCCAAGTTTGTATGAACCCCGGGTTGATGAAGTAAAGTTGGTAGCCACAAGAGATGCAACATTTTTGCTGCAATTCTAGTGCTCATCACATTTTGGTGCTGTTGTCAGGGAGGTGTCTGAGTAGATGTGATTTCTGCTTTCTTTCTTCCTTTTCTTATCTCTTTCATTCTGCAATTAGTTCCATCTAGTAAATAGTTGCAATTTAGTTTTGGTTTTATTTTAATTCTGCAAGTAGTTTAAAACTCAAAAAGAAAAAAGAAAAACACTCCTTTCGTGCCTTGTATGAATAGGGATAACTTAGGAAAATTTCTACCAAATACCTCCACCATTTCAAATAGCCAACCTTCCCTCTTCTTCGGTGGTTGTGAGTTAGAGGACCCCTTAGGCAAACAACCAGAGATTTTTGAAGAGCCTATAGCAGAAGAAGAAGAAACCATTCCAACTCACACAATGGCTGAAAATATAAATGAAAGGGGACATAGGGAAAGAATTGAGGGTGATTTTCCCATCAAAGAAACTAATGGGGATGCAGAGATGAAAAACATAAGTCCCTCTGCTCTCCCTCACTTCCATGGCTTGACCTCAGAAGATCCATATACTTTTTTGTTTGAATTTGTTGTCATATGCAGAACTTATGATTACACCTTTGATGATCAGAAGTTGAAATTATTCCCATCCACTCTCAAGGATGCAACCATGCATTGATTAATGGGTTTACCTGGGGATAGTGTCACCACTTGGGCTCAAATGCAACAATCTTTCAACAACAAGTATATGGACTACTATAGGTCCAAAGATAGCAAAGAGGAAATTTTTAGAATGACCTTGGGACATGATGAGTCCTTAGAGGATTATGAGGAAAGATTCCAACTCAACTATCAAGGGCCAAGTGCAAACTTGATCCTGAGTCACTTAAGTTATTCCTTCTCAAGGGGATCAGGGAAGATCTTCTAGAAACCCTAAACCTGTAGTCAGGAGGGGAAATATACCAATTACCCTATGATGATATCAAGATAGTTTTCAAGAATCATTCTAGGGAAGCTAGAACGAAGGGTAGGGCTAGTCAAACAATGACCAGTTCATCCTCTTCCAATACATCCATAAAAAGTGAAATTGGGAACATGTTGGAAGACTTTAAGAGCGAAATGATTTAAACCCTTGCTCTACAAATAGACACTATGCAAATCAAACGGATGCAGGAGGAAGCAAAGAGAGAATTAGCCATCTTTTTCCCTAGGTGCACAAGGAGGCACCCTAGGAATGAATATCCATTGAATCTTATAGAAATCTGCTTGGTCTGTGAGGAAAACCACTACACAGACAAGTTCCCTTCTCTACCTGGATTAAAAGTTGTGTATCAAGGAACCGAAGGGGTGACTGAAATTTTTTTCTACATTAATCAAAGGAGGAGGCACTCTAGGAATGAATATCCATTGAATCTTATAGAAATCTGCTTGGTCTATGATGAAAACCACTACACAAACAAGTGCCCTTCTCTGCCTGGATTAAAAGTTGTGTATCAAGGAATCGAAGGGGTGACTGGAAAAATTTGCTAAATTAATAAAAGGAGGCCTCAAGGAGCTTCAAGTTGCCCTGATGATGGATCCCAGTTGGGATTCGAAACGTTGGCAGAAAAATCTTATTACTGTGGAATCTCCGATGACTGAATCAAAGATCTTGACCATACTAGAAGGGCATGCAAGGCTCATCCTCTTCATATTACAACCCTAATCAAAACACATCCATTCCCCCTTGGTGCCCCCTAGCTCATATTTCATGGTCTACACCTTCTCCCTAGTCTTTTGCACCTCAATACCATTCCCAATCGGCCAACCAACCATTTCAGCCATATACTCCTCCACAACTTCAGTGGAATGCACCACCCTAGGGGTGGAGGCCCCCATACAACCAAGCTCCAACTTTATTTCCTTCACCTGCATCTTAACCAGAGCTCCTGCACCCTGCTCACCTAAACAACCTCAGATGTTTTCCCAATCAAGCTCAAACTTGAACAACAGACAAGCACAACATGTTTACGGTGGAGAAGCATCCTACCCTACCTATGCTATGGAAATTCATGAAATTAACCTTAGGTATGGGAGAGTTCTCCCAGATAACCAACCTCCATCTCCACTTAGGGAGAGTGAGGAGGAAAGAGTGGAAAGTGTGCCTAGAATGAATCCACCCCCCTTTCCTGAAAGGTTAACCCATCCAGTCTAGCACACCCTAGAAGAAACTGAACTTCTGGGTGAGTTAAAAAATCTGTGTGTTAAAATATTGCTTCTCCAAGCTATCAAAGATGTCCCATTTACAACAAGATGATCAAAGGGAAGTGTTTGAAACATCTAGGGATACGAAAAAGAGACACCCCTACCATTAATTTCATTGGATAACTATCTGACTTAATGTTGGGGTGGGTAATTTTCCTGAAGTATTTAGATCCTGGGATCCCTATAGTAGATGTACACATCGATGGCACCATTGTCCCCCATACCTTAATTGATCTTGGGGTTGCCATTAATGTAATGACTAAGGACACTATGCTCAAGTTGAATCTTTAGAGATAATCAAGGAAGACTATGACTATATTGCAGCTTACAGACTAGTCCATAGTAGCCCCTAAGGGGATTTTTGAGGATGTGATGGTCTCCATTGATTCTTGGGAATACCCTGTGGACTTATTAGTTCTCCAGCCTAAGACCAAATTCAATGGTTATCCTCTCATCCTTGGGAGGCCTTGGTTAGCCATTGCCGATGCCTACATAAGCTACTGGGAAGGACATATGTCTATAAAAAATGGGCATCTATCCAAACGGTTGGTACAAGACCAACATCCTCCCAAATCTAGACCCTAGAAACTACCATAGGAGGAGGATAGACTGATGAAGATCATTTGATTGAACATATCCTCCAAAACAAAACTCCCAACACCATGCATCTTGAGGAAGTAGTGAAGGAAACCAAGGACAAACATAAGATTGATCTATTCTTAGAGGACTCAAACCCTACTCATGTCAAGACAATATAATTCGACCCTTAAAGAGCATTGAGAAATCAACCCCTCTCTTTATGTACACCAAGAAGAAGAGTTATGTAACATGCTAAGAGAGAATTTGGATGCCTTTGCTTGGGATTACAAGGAAATGAAGGGAGTGCACCCCTAGGTGTGTTCTCACCACATTTACATCAAGGAAGGGTGCAAGCCAGTCTGCCAAGGAGAATGAATCCAGATCTCAAAGAATAACTACGAAAGTTGTTGGATGCGGGATTCATTTACCCTATCTCGGACAGTGAGTGGGTGTCTCCTCTGGTGCTAGTTCCAAAGAAAAATGGAAAGTGGAGGATTTGTGTGCATTACCAAGAGCTAAACAAAGCCACAAATAAGGACCATTTTCCTCTGCCTTTCATTTATCAAGTGTTAGATGGTTTGGAAAGAAAGAAGTTCTTCTCTTTCCTGGATGGATTCAGCGGGTACAATCAAATCCATATCAGCCTAGAGGATGAGGATAAAACCACCTTCACCTGTCGTTGGGGTAATTTCACTTATAGGGTCCTTCCTTTTGGTCTATACAATGCCCCTGCCACTTTCTAGAGAGCAGTCCTGAGTATCTTTATAGAGCTAGTCTATGATGCGATAGAAACTTATATGGATGATTTCACACCTTATGGGTGTGATTTCCAGGAGGCTCTCTCTAACCTAGGAAAGGTGTTAAACAAATGCATTGAAATGAACTTATCCCTTAGTCCCAAAAAATGTGAGTTCTTGATGACTAGAGGGACTATTCTAGGTCACTCAATATCCTAGGAAGGACTACAATTAGATCGAAATAAGATAGCCATCATCAAAATGGTCCCGACTTCGCAAAAGTAGAGGGATGTCAGAATTTTCTTAGGTTTTGACAGATACTATAGGATATTTATAAAATATTTTAGTAAGTTAGCTTCTCCCTTATTTGGGTTATTAGCCAAAGAATCTAAATTCTTATGGTTAGAAAGCTGCCAAGAAGCCCTGGACACCCTAAAGGACAAGTTGACTATGGCACCTATTCTTCAAAGCCCAAATTGGGCTCTTCCTTTTCATATTCATGCCAATGCCTCTCACAAAGCTATAGGAGCAACTATAGGCCAGATACATGAAAAGCTACCTTATTCCATTTACTTCATCAGTAAGAATCTATTGAAAGCCGAATTAAACAACACAGTAACTAAAAAAGAGCTCCTATATGTTGTACATTCATTGAATAAATTTAGACATTACATTACTAGTTACCAGACATTTGTACATACCGACCATGCTGCAATTAAATACTTGACGAACAAACCTAATGTAAATTCCCGTATTAGTAGATGGTTACTTTTATTGCAACAATTTGATCTAACTATTATTGATAAGCCTAGAAAAGAGAATCTAGTTGCATATTTTTTTTATCCAGATTGACTTTTCCTGTAGGGGAGGAAGGAATGGTTGATGATCAGATACTAGATGAACTTTTATTCGCATTTCAGTTATCTCTCCATGGTTTTCTAACATAGAAAACTACTTATTATCTGCACAGTTACCTCCGAATTTGTCCTCCAAGGAAAAGAGAAAAATCATAAGAAAAAGCACCCCATTCACTTGGATTGGGGGCAATCTCTTCAAGCTAGGTCCAAATCAAAATCTGAGAAGATGTGTCAGGGAGGAGGAAGTCTTTGACATCCTTATGGATTGTCATGATGGGCCTTGTCGAGGTCACTTTGCATCCAAAAGAACAACATTCAAGGTACTACAAGCTGGCTATTACTGGCCCACTCCCCACCAAGATGTAAAAAGGTATACTAGCCAGTGTGATCAGTGCCAAAGGATGGGGAAGCCTAACCCCAGTTATGAAATTCCTCTACAACCTCAAGTGCCCTTCGAGCCATTTGACAAGTGGGGCATGGATTTCATTGGGCCCATTGACTCTCCATCCAGATAGAAGAAGTACATCATTGTGCGCACCAACTAATTAACAAAATGGGTTGAAGCCAAAGTTATCAAGGTAGCAACAGAAGAAAAGGTGGCTGAATTCTTGAGGAAGAATGTATTCTATAAGTTTGGATACCCTAGAGAGCTGGTCACTGATCAAGGCAGTTAATTTACATCTCACATGATTGAAAATCTATTAAGTTAGCATAAGATCAAGCACAGAAAATCCACCCCTTACCACCCATAGGCTAATGGGAAAGTGGAAGTCACCAACCGAGCATTGGAAAGCATTCTGACCAAGATGATTAGTAGCAACAGAAAGGATTTGGTAGAAAGATTAGTTGATGCCACCTGGGCTTACAATACTACTTGGAAAACCACCACTAGCTTCAGTCCTTATGAGCTGGCATATGGGAAGAAAGTCATGTTGTCCATTGAATTTGAATACAACACCTTAAAGATGGAAGCACAACTAGATCTAGATATCACAAGGGCATAATAGGAAAGATTGATCTAGCTGAATGGGTTAGATTAATTTAGTATGCAGGGCCTCCTATACATAGAAGTGACTCAAGTACAAAGGAAACTCTAGCATGACAAAAATATCAAGGACAAATTGTTTCAAGAAGGCGACTGGGCCTTGTTGTATGATTCCCAGTACAAATATTTCAAAGGAAAGTTAATGACCAGATGGTATGTACCATATGTTATATAAAAGTTTCATGATAATGGCGCTGTTCAGATAAGAACCATCGATGCAGAAGGTATCCCTTTTCTTGCCAATGGGTACATGTTAAAGGTTTACAAGAAGCCCTTATCAAAGAAGGAATTCATGAGTAGCATTAGAAAGGTAGTGATGGTGATTAGCAAAATCTTAGCTTCCACCTCACCAAGTTCTTAGAAAAGAGAAAGAAAAAATAAAGGGACCTAGGTCAAAACCTCCATGAGGAATCTGAGTCCAGCTTTTGGGTTAAAAACCTCTTGAGCCAGCCCAAGAATATTAAAAAAAAAGAGAAAAAATAAAATATCTCTAGGTGAAAACCTCTTGTGAGGTGCCCAGGGTAGGAAACAAGGATGAAAACCTCCTTCGAGGTAGCTTAGTTTTCTTTAAAAAAAAAATAAAAAAAAATGAAAAAAACAGAAAAACATACAAAAAATAACAATTCTATTTTTGCAGGTTTGTAAGAAGATGGTGTGCACAGGCTATAGAGGACAACAAGCTCTACCACAAACCATGTTTTCCTTCATCCATCTCATCTCCTCCATATTCCCCTCGTTCTTCCATCCATACTCCATTCCAAATGCCAATTCCAAGCAATTATGTGTTTTCTACAGGATTCTCTGTAATAATACAGGAGTTTCTTGTAGGTTTTATAGGAGGCCTTGAAAAATTTCAAGAAGGGAAGTCCAGTGGAAAAGTGGTGACACAAGCCTATTTTGGGTTATGAAAAGATCCATTGACCTCATCATACCTTAGCCAATACCCTCCATGACCATGTCACCAGTGTATCCATCAAAGAAATCAATTTCGAAAAAAAAAAACACACCAAAAATATGCATGCCACAACAACATACCTCATCTTCCACTCCATAACCACATCATCCACTCATTCCAATACCCATTCAACTTTAGAAGCAAAGAAGAGATTCAAAAGTTCAAGAAAAATGCAGTTACAGGACATCCTATAGACATCCTGTAGGAAATCGTGTAGCAGCCTATTCCAAAAAAAATACCATAGCAACTCCAATCCACCTTCAGCACAAGGATCACAGTGATGAGGAATCTCCTCTAGAACTTAGCAGAAATAGAAGATAGCACCTGTACATCATCAAGGGAGAAACTCATCAAAAAAATAAGAAAAAAAGCACAATTGAAGAATATGCAACAAGCTCAAAGAACAACGAATTAGCACCACTCTCTAGCATGCATAGGCAAAGCAAAGGATCAACAGGTATGTCATCTCACCAATACTCCCTCATAGGTACGAATATTATTAAACTGTAGGAATGAGGTAGGAAGTTGATTTTATAAGACAAGGTGGCCAGTTAACTTGGCCACCCTTGGTCAGATAATGAGAAGAAAGAGGGTTAATCAACTCCACACGTGGCATGGTCACATAAAAAAAAGGGGAATGAATAAAAAAAATGGTTAAGTTATGGAGAATGAAAGTAAGAGATGATTATGAGGAAAGGTGATGTGATGAATTGGTAGTTTTGGTCTGAAAGTGGGTATTTGTACTTGGCTAGCCAGCACATCACCCAATGAAATCATCCACAAATAGAAATAATCATTGACTCCCATGTGAAGTATTAGTATTTGGAAAAGCTAAAGGCAGAGGCAATTTCGAGGAGTCATTGAAAGAAAAGTTACTCTTGGCATCCCTACATGTTGGAAATATTAGTAGGGGGGGTGAATCAGTATTTACAAATCAATAAATTTTTCTTTTCATACTCAAATTTATATATGATACTTCAATGAAGGTAACTCAGGTGTACCAGCAACTGTCTTTAAAGAAATCAACATATATCCAACAAAATTATGATTTAGTTAATTCATCATATGTTGATCTTTAATCAGTGCATCAGCACTTGATTAACCATATAGACAGTAACCATGTGCAGTAATAACAGAATAAACCATCACGCGTAAGCAACACACATGAACACCAAGATTTAAGGTGGAAACCCAATGCGAGACAAAAACCACCTGTTGTTGTCTTCTTTTAATATAAGGAAAACCTGTTTACAATCTTGTACTAGTGCAGACTCATACCAGTACACAGGCACCCACCTGCAGAAGGCTACAACCTTCTCTCATTTTCCAGCTGCTACTGGAAGGTAGCTCCAACCCCCTAGCTCTTATAATAGCTGATTTCTTTACTAGTACGTAGGTGCCGGCCTACAAAAGGCTCCAACCTTCACTCATTCTCTAGCTACTACTGGAAGGGAGCTCCAACCGCCTAGCTGTTGTACGATCTAATCCATTTACTAGTACGTAGGCGCTGACCTACAGAAGGCTCCAACCTTCACTCATTTTCTAGCTACTACTAGAAGGGAGCTCCAATCCCTTGGCTCTTTTACTAGCCGATATGTTTACCAGTACATAGGCGCTAACCTACATAAGTCTATGACCTTCTCTCTTCCTCCAGGGACCATGTTTCATAAATTTGTAGACTTGATGCTCCTGGAACACGATGCTACAATCTAAAGGCCTCGTTTCATCAAATTTTCATAATGGACCCATCAACAACATCAAATCTCATACTGCAATACAACCAATCACTAAAAACCCATCATCACTGAAGAAAATCACAACCAATCAATCTGAACATTTAGAACACTATCACCAGAACCCAGAACTTTGCAACAAAAACTAGAGCCAACTACAACTTCAAACATCATATTTCATAATGTATACGCTACTTTGATGTGCTGAACCAGCATGTATACACGCTTTTATCAAAGTGAACCAACATACATATCTACAAATACTAACTTAAAACATCGCAAGTATTCCAGACTTCAGTGATACCCAGATCAAAACATTTACAGTGTAAATCATGCATTAGCATTCAGATCTAGACTATCCATGATCAGACCACATAATGATAATTCATTTCAGGTCCTATGATCCTAATCCATCATTAGATCTCATCCCCCATCAATCACTAAGATTTTTCCTTAGTTTAGATCAAGTAAAGCACTAGAAACCCATAACATGCATATTTTCTTTTGATCTCACTCTTCACAAGATATTCATTCCTTGCACACCTATCCCTTTAATCCTCTCCTCCTTATATAGTTTTTAGGCCTTTCTCAATACCTTGGACCAAAACCACTTAGGACCAATACCTCGAACCAAAACCACTTAGGACCAATACCTCAGACCAAAACCTCGATTTTCCATCCCGTACATGCTTTTCCTTCTGTTAAAGTGCATGCATATGTATACGCTCCTTTTGTTTTGTTAACTTGCATGTATATGCTACT
The DNA here is from genome assembly GCA_000404065.3 of Pinus taeda. Taxonomy (NCBI): domain Eukaryota; kingdom Viridiplantae; phylum Streptophyta; class Pinopsida; order Pinales; family Pinaceae; genus Pinus; species Pinus taeda. Next base: position 37,102 of record APFE030026641.1, read on the forward strand.
TGGACAAAGTGAAACATCGTATACTTCTTAAACCACTTTCTTTCTTCAATCTCTGGAGTCTGATCTGTAATCCTTTGTTGTTAACCTGTTGCACTGTGAACTGTCATCTATGTGAGTTGCCATCAAGGACAACACCTATGTCATAATGCCAACAATCTCCCACTTTGGACTTGATGGCAACCACAACACCATGATACTCGCCCCCTTTGACATAAAGGACAAAGGGTGGACCAAGATATTCTCCCTCTTTGATATTCATTATGTTGTCCATGCTTCCCCTAAGTACATGTAGAGTATGCAAAGAAATTTTTCAAAAGAATAACATGACTCTATAATGCAACTAAGTGAGTATGACATCCCTAAGACCAATGACTCATATATACATCAATCACCCAACACAGTGGTGTCACGCAGAATCAGTCGATCTTGTAGACAAGACAGACCTTCCTAGAATCTAATGAAGACCTAATGACAAACAAACCAATCAAACACTATCTTTCTCTAAATGCGCTTTATAAGTAATGGGAAACAAGTGTGTTTAAGGGCCTACCTCATGTCCAACGCAAGTTCCGAGATTCCTTCGCTTCTTTGATCCAAGTAAGTTCCTTCGTCGGAAACCTGCAAGCACAAACAAGGCAAACAATTAAATAGCACCTGAATATCCAATATTATAAAACATATTTAGCATGAAAGTCAAGGAGTCCATGAAACAAATAGTATAAGATACTTGTTGAGAAAAATGAGCTTGATTGTATTAATTCAAAAGAAAAGAACCTTACAACCTTTGCCTTGACGCTGTACAAGCTCCTTCCAGGGTCCAACAAGAAGTCTCCTCTACTTTGACAAGCTTCACTCACTCCCTAATGGGGCCAAAAAGGTATGTGATCTCTCCTCTTAAGCTCAAATAGGAAGTCTTGATTTCACTAGCATTTACCCTCAAAAGTTCAGCTTCTAACCTCTCTGGCCACTGACCCAATGCCTCAATTTATAGTGCAATGGAGATCAGTTACCAGCTCCTGCTTCAAAGGGATAGAGTCCTCCTTCAAAGGGATAGCTCCTCTCAACAAGGGATTTGTTCCTCCTCTCATGGGATGCATGAACCACTTGGAGTGAACAATCCACGTAACAAATGCTTCTAGAAAACTCTAGAATTAACCCAAGATGAGTTTTTTAATATAAAGATTGCACCTTTTGAATTTTACAGGGTTACGCACCCTCCCCTTTACATATAGAGCGTATAAGTACGCAGATAACTGGAAGAAAAGGTACGGGCCCGCAGGCAAAAGTAAGAGAAAGTGCGGAACCAGAGTTACATTGCTTTTTTGATGTCTTTCTCTCATTTTTAAAGCTTGTTTTGAAGAGCTGAGGTTTGAGACTTGCTTAGGGAGCTGGTATAGGTGGTGATAGACCTACACCGACTGAAAATAATCAAGGTGACGATATTTTTGTGTAACACACGTAAATACAACCTTAAGATGTGAGGTTCTCTGATGGAATAACGCTCATTGAGCTAGAGAATAAGTTGCGAATCTAGGTTTACGATCAAAGTGTGAATATTGAGGGCAACAACCTTAGTCAATAAATCAATAACTGCACTATATTCAGCAACATTGTTCATAGTGCATCCTAGACAAACACTTTGAAGATCTACCAACTCACTGTGAGGATCATAGATAACCCATTCCGCGGAGGAAAGATTCCAGGTACTGCGACAGGCACCATCAATGAAACTGACATAAGGTGTGACAAACATCTACATAAGAAGAAAAATGACACAATAAGCTAAAAACATTTACACACAAAACCAAACATGTACAAAAATGAAAACACATTTATGTACACAAAAATGCATGAAAGACTCATGCATAATACTTCTTGAGATAAATCCTATTTCGGGGCTTATCTAAAGGATTGTCCTCATAATCAATTAGCTCATAGACACCTTTTTGCAAAACAAGTTTCACAATGTAGTTCCCATGCCACATGGGTTCGAATTTGCCTTCCCCCAATTTATCACGATCTTGATCATACAACAAGACTAAGTCCCCTTCAATGAAGGAACAAGAATTGACTGTCTAATCAAAGTGAGCTTTCACTTGCTTATTTTGTGCTTCAATGTCCAATAAAGCAAGTCGACAAGTCTCATCAAGTCATTCTAAGTAAAGAGGACACTCCTCCATTAGAGTGGTATTCAGCAGTAATTCGATAGCTAATTTGAGAGAAGGGATTTCACATTCAAGTGGAAGGGTAGACTCCAGACCATAAACTAGCTGAAATGGTGTAAATTCGGTAGCATCCTTAACCGAGGTTTTATAGGCCCATAAAGCTGAAAAGAACATCAAATTCCAATTGGATTTATGAATTCCAATGGTATGCTGAAGCATGGTAACCAACACTTTGTTTACAACTTCAACTTGGACATTGGACTGAGGGTAATATGGCATTGAATTGTCGTGATGCAAGCCCAATTGGGATGTCAACTTGGCCATCATGTAACTACGAAAATGAGAGCCATGATCTATGATGATGACTTGAGGGAATCCGAACCTGGCAATGACATGATTGAATAGAAATTGAGCAACTGCCTTACCTTCATTAGTCAATGTAGGCATCGCTTCGACCCATTTTGTAAAGTAATCAATGAAAATGATGATATACCCAGGCTCCCCGCCCGAGCAAGGGTTACAGGTCATAAAATCAATGCCCCACTTTGCAAAAGGGCTAGCGGTAATGACATGGGTGCAAAAGAGAAGGCAGCACACGCATCTTGCACTGGTAGATTTGACACGCATGATAGGAACAGAAGGCAAGAATGCAATCCTTGAAAATGGATGGCGAAAAATAACCAGCATAAAGAATCTTTTGAGCGGTGGCATAACCAGACATGTGAACGCCATAGATGCCAAAGTGACAATGATTCAAAACTTTCTCATCTTCCTCAAGGGTTAAACAACGAGGAAGAATAGAATTAATGTTGACATGGTATAAAGTGTCTCCAATAATATGATATGGTTGAGAATGATGGTGAATGCATTGCCGAGCATCCTTAGACAAGTCAGAGTGAAATGAAGACATCTGCACGTAAATGATGATGTCACTGTACCAAGGATCGAGGTTACTGATCAGGAAAAGTGTATCACCTAAAATACGGTCCTCTATCCGAGAGGGAGCGGAAGCAGATGGTAAGGAGCAAAGCAACTTGGTGAAAACTAGTGACTTCTTAGACTTGGTAGTAGTTAACTCCAAATCAAACTCTTAGAGGATAACAATCCACTTGGAGTATTTTCCCCCTAGCAATTGGCGTGACATAATATATGTCATCGAGTTGCAATTAGAAATCACAGTCATGGTATGCAACAAGATGTAGTGACAAAACTGTTGAATAGCCTGAATGGCTACCAAGGCCAACTTCTCGACATAAGCATAACGAGTCTCAGTGTCAAGAAGGTTGTGGCTGAGATAATATATGACATGCTCAGAACCATCATTGTCGTCCTAGACTAGAACCATGCCAATGGTACTATCAAAGGCGGCTAGATAAAGTGAGTAATCACAATGATAGTTATGTGGACACAACAAAGAAGCATAAAGAAGAATGGTTTTGAGTTTCTCAAGTGACTTTTGGGCAAGGTCATCCCAAATAAATGGAATGTCCTGCTTAAGCAAACATGTATAACCTTTAGAAACCTCAGCATATTTAGGGATAAAACAACACAAGAAATTAGCTTTTCCTTACAAACTCTGCAACTGACACAAAGTAGTAGGAGGCGGGAGATTTAAAATAGCTTCGACCTTGAGCAGATTGAGACAAATACCCTTCTTAGAAATTACAAACCCAAGGATTCTTCCGGACTCAACGCAAACACACATTTTTGTGGATTGAGACAAATATGATAATGTCTACAACGAAGAAAATTCTAACGGAGGTGGTCTGGATGGTCCACATGTTTAGTTGAATGAGCAGGAAGATCATCCAGATAAGGCTAAACAATGTCTCTAATATCGTGAAACGCATAGGAAATTGCTCGTTGGAAAGTCACACCGGCATTCTTCATGCCAAAAGGAAGATTTTTATAAGAAAAGTACCCCATGGATAGATAAAGGCAGTCTTATGTTGATCGACAAGCAAGATATTGATCTGGTTGTAGCCAGAGAAGCTGTCCATAAAAGAGAATATTTCACTCCCGGCACAGTCATCAATAAGCTGGTCAATAAAGGGAGTGGGGTAGTTATCTTTCAGACATGCGTGATTGATATCATGATAATCAACAAAAACTCGAATAGTGCCTTGCTTTTTAGTCACAGGGACAATGTTAGAGACCCAATCTATCAATGGAATAGGATAAATGAACCCAGCCTTGAGAATTTATTGCCTAAATCTTCCTCAAGCTAGGAAAGGCAGGATCGAGGGTAACATCAAACCACGCTTAACCTGGTGGCTAGCACTACCAGGTCGGGGGAGGGCTCTCTCCTTGTCAATCTCAGGAAAATATAGCAAATGAAGCTTGAGATGATTGATGTGAAGACTAATTTTAGGTTGGGTATATGCTCAAAGGAGTTTGATTGAATTTTATGTTGGTTTGCTGGCTCAAATGTGAAAGGCGGATTTGGGTTAGGGGAATGGACTCAGTCTTGTAGAGGTTTTAAATAAGTTAGATGGAGAGTCTTATGACTGGTAAGGAGTTGGAGATGGCATGGATCCTCTTCAAATAGTTGAAAACATGAAAAACTAAACAAACCCTAGGTAGAGCACTGCAACATCAATGATTTCTACCTTTATCTTTGATTCAATTAGTTCAGCTGAAAAGAGAGAGATGATGGCATACATAAACACATGTAAACTTGAATTACTGAAGGAAAAACAATGCCAAATAAACTTGCCACAAGAATCCCACAAAATGCTACAAACCCTGGTCTATTCCTTTGCCAAATTGCAGAGATGAATGTACAATAATGTTCAAAGCTTTCAGAAAAGTCCAACCTTCACAAATGACTGAAAAAGTACTAGATATAGGCAAAAAACAACTCATGCTAGGATTTAGGGGTTGAATTCATGAGTTTATGAGTTGTTCCAACAAGATCTAAACTAATAACTAAAAAGTAGGCAGTGGAACAACTTGCCTCTAAAATCTAGGAAACTGATTCATTTAGTTCAAAACTACCTTTTCATGATGTATCTACCTCCATGAGTGAATTTTCAACATTTTTACATCAAATTCCATCTAGTTACATCAAATCACATCATGCTTTTGACCGTGAGAGAGAAAAAGAAGTCAAATTGAGAAAAAATGGGCAAAAAACAAAGTTTTTTGGCAAAAATGACAATTTTCCATCCTGTGTGCCACGCCACTATCCTTGTGCATAGCTCCTTTTCTCAGCGGACTTTGGAGGCCTTTCCATGCACCAAATTTGCTTCAAGTGGGTTTGCTGGAGATTTATATCTGTCTAATTTCTAGAACAAGTGGAATTTCTGAATTTGGAGTCAATTTGCCCCTCCAAAAGTGAGTTCTCCCAACACTGCTTCCTGTGTGGCCAAAAAGAGGTAGAAAGGGCATTCTTGAGGTGTTTTGACCCTTTTGGAAGCTCAAAACTTCACAAAAATTTCTAGCCATTTCTGGGCATTCATAAGTTTTCATGAGGAATCCAAAAGCGAGCGTCAGGTGGCACTACGCACCAAGCAGAAAAATCTGTGTTTTGCTTCAAAAATTCAAAATTGACAAAAGTGTGCCAAATTTCTTGAAATTTGGGCTAAGTGACCTACATCAAGTTCTATGTTAGGATAAGGAAGTCTTAGCCAAGATTTTGAGTCTATCTTGGTCCTTCTTCCTCCTCAAATTCTTCTTCAACTTGGCCTTCAAGGTCCTTATTCTCACTTTGCAAATCTGGTTTCTCACCAAATAGTGATAGACCATGTGCCTCAACATATTTTTCTCTTTGTTGCCCTTCTCTAGCAGCTTCTCCAAATGCATATTTTTCCTTCCTAACCAAAATTCATGATCACCTTCAATCTCTTTTTCTAGTGGTGTCAATTTGATTTTCCTCCTTTTGGCTACTTTCCAGTTTTCTCTTATAGTTTGCAGCTCCATGATCATCTTCTAATCCTCCAGCTTTGTTTCTTTGCTCAAGATAGTTTATAATCCACTTAGCTCTTTCCAGGTTAAGAGACAAGTAATGAATGTCAGCTTGTTGTTCTTGGATGATCTCTTTCAGCCTTGAGCTTTGGGGGCCCAGATCAACATCATCATCCTGAATGAGAATGCAATCTATCTCTTGACCTTTTGAAGGCCCCTCACCATGCATTGGTTGTTTACCTTTGTCCTGTACCTACTTTGTTGTTGAAGGAAACGAGACCCCTTCCACCCCGGGTGGAGATAGTACTCATTTTTCTGCTGCAAATAGCCTCCTTTTCCCCTTTTGGTAAGTGATAAATACTGGCGCACTGGTGATTTGAGTCTCATGCACTTCTTGCTGATGTGAAGTCCCTCTTGCCTCATGAAAAACTGATGAGATCAGTTGAGGACTTGTGAAAACCTCAAGTGAAATGAAACCATCCCATGAAACATTCAACAAGCTCAGCTGATGCAACACCACAATCTTAATCAATATAAAGTGATAAATGTTGTTGTACTATTGATGAGGAGGCTTTCTTTTCACAAATGTGGTCTATTTCTCAATATTTCGGCACATGAAGTAGGGGAGGTTCATCATCCTCACCCTAGTGAAATGCATAAATAATCTGATGTGATAGGTGTACAGGTGAGAAAATCTTCCTTCATAGCTGAAATATTTGATTACGAGCTTCATCAATGGAGCATATGTGTCCTAAAGATACCTGAAAGGGAAAACTCTACTAATCTACCTCTAAAATCCAGCCTTGATATAAGGCCCATAATGCTCTTTGTCAACCAGTTGTGCCTTGTTCCATTGTTCTCCCACATTAAAAATCCTTGTTTCTTTAGCTATTGATTTAGGTGTCAAAGTGAATGTAACACCTGCCAAATTGACTTGGCCATTGTGAAGATGGAGCACAAAAAGTCTGGTAATCTCAAGGTGATATTTGACTCTTTCCACCATCTCACAAAATTGGTAGCAAGATTGATGTTTTAAGCATGCTACAACAAGAGGGCAAGCCAACAACTCAGTAAGTGTAGTGGGCTCCTCTCGGATATGTTTGCCTCCCTTGTAACGTCTCCTTGGTGCATGAATTTCTTCGAAGGAATCACTTATTGTTTCCTCATTTCTATCATAAGATGAATATGTTTCCATGTTTGCCATTTTTTGATGTTTCTTTGATGGTATGAAGAGATTTTATAGGAACAATAGGTATTTGTTGCTAAATGATAGGGATTTGATGTTGGGGACTTTGAATGTGGAAGTTTTGTGATGACTGTAGGGTCTTTGGGAATGGCAGGGTTTGGGGAATAAGGATTAGGGCTTAGGGATGTTAATTAGGGTTGGGAGTAGTGGGATTAGGGATTAGGGTTTTTAGTTTTAGGAATAAGGGGATAGGTGAGTGTGAATGGAAGAGGAGAGGGAAAGTGATATGAGTGAAGTGTAGTGAGAGAAAAATGAAAATGAGGGATGGGAATTAGACAGCAAAAACTGTAGTTTTGCAAACCCTAGGCATCTTTTTCAACTCACTGTGCAAGGAACTAGGGTTTTGTTTTTTACTTATTGAAACACCATAAAAAATGATTAAAACCCCTCACAATGGCACTTGGGATTGTTAACTTACTTGTGAAATGAGGAATTTGCAAGTTTGGAGCTTGGAGGAGGTGATTTGGATGAATTTCAGGTTTTGAAGGCAGGTGCACCGCACCCACTAATAGGTGCACCGCACCTCTCCGGTGCATCATGTTAGTTGCAATTTCAATGTATTTCTTGTACTGCATGTGCCACACAGGCCAAGTGCGCCACGCCTTGACCCAGGTGCATTGTGCCTCAGGAATTCTCACAGTTTGCAGCAAATTCACTCCTTCAGCTCAAAAACACGATTTAGCACTTGTTTTTTCTTCTTTGGCACACAAATGAGCTCTTTAACATGAAAAAGAATTTATATGCAAAGGATTTTAATTTTCACTTATAAAAACCCACTTTGTAATGTTTGGCTTTTCACTTGATTTTAAAACTTTGTTTTGGTAGTTTGATTTGTTCTTTGCCTTTGTTGGACTATATGCTTTGAATTTTTTATTATTTTGTAGGAGCTGGAGTGCAAGAGCTTGGAAAGGTGACTAGGACTACATCTCAAAATTATTACATATAGGAAAAATGAAATTACATAAAATTTTGTACATAAAATATAAAAAACTATGTTTTTCCTCAAAATAGGGTTTTGAGGAAAAATCAATCACTGAGCATGTGATTATTGAAATTTTTTTATTTCTGAGAATTTATTTGACCTCCTCATGCACCTGATGACCATTATTGAACTTTTACAAAATCCTGAGGGCAAACCCTAGACCTAATGAGACCTAAAACCCTAAAAATGACTTTTTGCATATGTAAAGACAAAATTGATTGTAAATGACCTGAAAATGGGTTGGCAAGTAAAGATCATGAGGGAAAAATTTATAAAATGCCACTGCCATCAGGTGATCCATGATCCTAATGGAATTCAGCTGATCAGATGAGACACCTACAATGCAATGCAACAAGAGAATTTTGATCACTGATGGAGGGATGTAGATATCGACACTAACATTGGCTCCAATGGGGATGGTAGCTCCTTGGAGGAGCCAAGAACTACAGATCTCTGGGAAAGAAGGTAGTGCCTTCTTCCATTGGGCTATGGAGTCAATAACTTCAACAAACCAAAAACCAATTACTATGAAACTTTGACTCAAGACTCATAGTTGAACTGACTAATTCAAAACTAAAACAAGACTCTCAAAAGCTGAAATTGGACAATCAGCTGAAACTATCTTTAAACTGAATAAAACAAAAAATGACTCAAGACTAAAACCCAACTGACAAACTAGAAAATATGCTCAAAATGGAGCTTATTCAATAAAACCTAATCTAACTGTTCCATTCATCATCTGATCAAGTGAAATGAAACAACTAATGCAACCAAAGTAAACATTATGGCTGCTATTTGCATTCTCCACAAGTGCTTTCTTATGAACAAGAACAAAGAACTACTAAAAGGAAACTCCCATGAAAGCTTGGAAACAGATCTGTTGAATGATATGGATTCTATATCTGCCTCCAAAAACACTGCATAAGGATCTTGAATTTCATGCACACTGGGACTTAGCTCATCTAATGGATTACTTCTCTTCTCCTCATACCATGAATGCAAACTTTCATCTGAGCTTTGTGACGAGACTCTTGTTGAAAATGACAAAGAAACTAGCTGTCCAATCAAGTTTGTATCAATAATTTTGTCAAGATCACATATAGGAGGACTTTGACTGCAGACATCATCCAACACATCAGCTATTGGATCATGAAAAACTTGAAAAGATTGCTGCAACCCATTTTCTATTAGTTCTGATGAGATTACATGATTTCCTATAGGGTGCTCATTTGAAGATATACTATATAGTTTTCCCTTCAGAAACTAAGATGATTCAAAACAAAAAGGTATGGAATCATATTGCATCATTTAATCATATGGTCCATCTTCCAAGTCTTCATCTGCAACTTGACAATCAATGGCATTCAGAGGCTGCAACTCTGGATATGAAAAGTCTTGAACAAGGTTTTCATTGCCCTCAAGATGGTCCAGATCAAGACTTGTCGACAGTTGATTTCGGATTGCATTAAAGTTGTCTATGATAAACTGAAACGAAGCAAAACAAAAAGGAAAAGATCCTTCACTCCAAAATTTGCTTCTCTTTCCTCCTCACTTCCATGGCTGATATGTAATAGCTGATCACTATATTTGAGCTACTGAAAATGAACTTCCTCTTCCCACAAACTAGCTGCTGATTTTTCTGAAAGATTAGCTTCTGTTTGGAGAACATAATCATTGTCATACTCATCAAACTGAGGCAAGTTGTTAGTATAAAACACACCATCAAGCATACATGTCATATCAACAGATCTCTATTGTCCAAGATGATCTATAAAACAATCATTATTAGATCTATGACAATTGGGATAAGAAAGAAGATGTTTTGGATCAACAACTTGTTCTTCTTCAATCAGTAAGCCATGGTCTTGAACATCATACTCATTCCTTGTAGTGATCTTCTACATCATCTCTTCCACTGCACTTACCAAAATGTCAAGCTTTACCTCTAAAGATGTCGATTCCTCTAGATCTATGTTCTTCATCTCTTCTTCCTTCAACTTTGCCTTTCTGATAAGCAAATGAGCTTCTACATCTACTACATCGTTTTGCATTTCTTCAAGTGTTGTAAGGTTCATTTCCCTCAGCTGAAACTCCATTTCCGGATCAAAGGCATCTAGGTAGTCCAAGAGAGCGGATCGAGGAGGAGGTCTTATATTAACCATCATTGAAAATTAGAGTTGATTAAATATGGTAGAAAATTGTTGTACTATCTCCCCTGGCAGTCTTTTCAACTGGTTATACTCTTTTATAATCAAGAAAAGGTTCTGTCTGACCACCCACCTGTCGAGGAAAACTTTGATGAACTGCTGGTAATCTGAGATGCTGGCATCAGGCAGGGTTTTGAGCCAACTCTTGAATTTGCCTTGCAAAGAAAGAGCAAAAAGCCTAATACTGGCATCTTCTTCATAAACTTCAAAAAGGTCGAGAAAAGATTCAAAATTTAGTACATGTCTCTCAACAGTGATGTTGTCATGTTCACCATCAAATCTTGGTAGATATAGGTCATGATTTTTAGGGAAAGCATGGGATATAGGAGGTAAAATTAGAGACTTGCATCGATCTAGAATTTTACAATGTATAGGGGTACGTGCAGAAGGTATAGAATCAGTCTTGGTCTCTTGGGGCTCATCAATTTGAAGACAGTCATCACAAGATTCAGAAGAAGGGTCTTGATCAAATGCAGGCGAAGGATCTTTTCTCAAATACAATATACTTTGTAAAGCCTTCTTGACATTCTCGAGAAAAGAGAAGAAATAATTTATAACAAAGAACATAATTTCTTGGATGAAATTCCAACTTGAATACCTGATCTGTCCATATTGTCCTTTCATGTTTCTGTTGGTCGAGTTCATCCTCCAGTGGAGTCCTTGGATCTAATCTAAAAACTTATTTAGAGTCACTAGGTGAATGATTTCAACCTTTCTATGTCTGATCGTTGTTCACCATTAACAATCAGATCTAAACTTGATTACTTTTTGCTAAGGAAACCAAATTTTCAGTTCATAAACTAAACTAGAGATTGATAGAAGCAGATTCCATCTACTATGCACTTGCATAAAAAGAGTAGTTCGAAGGCTACCTGGCTAACTTTAGACTCCGTCTGTAGTTTATAAAGAAAACAACAATAATAAACAAACTTATTTCCCCAATGGAGTCGCCAATATGTTAATGCCTAAATCTACCTCAGGCTGAGAAAAGCAAGATCTAGGGTGGCATCAAACCACGCCTAACCTGGTAGCTACCCCTACCAGGTCGGGAGAGGGCTCTCTCCTTGTCAATCTCAGGAAAATATAGCAAATGAAGCTTGAGATGACTGATGTAAAGACTAATTTTAGGCTAGGTATATGCTCAGAGGAGTTTGATTGAATTTTACGTTGGTTTGTTGGCTCAAATGTGAAAGGCAGATTTGAGTCCGGGGAATGGACTCAGTCTTGGAGAGGTCTCTGTGTGCCGAGGTAGGAAAAAGATTTAGTACCTTGAAATAGGTGAGATGGAGAGTCTTAAGATTGGTGAGGATTTGGATAGGGCATGAAAGCCTCAGGGATCTTCTTCAAACAGTTGAAAACATGAAAAACTAAACAAACCCTAGGTAGAGCACTGCAACATCAATGGTTTCTACCTTTATCCTTGATTCATTTAGTTCAGTTGAAAAGAGAGAGATGATGTCATACATAAAAATATGTAAACTTGAATTACAGAAGGAAAAACAATACCAAATCAACTTGCCACAAGAATCCCACAAAATGCTGCACACCCTGGTCTATTCCTTTGCCAAACTGCAGAGATGAATGTACAATAATGCTCAAAGCTTTCACAAAAGTCCAACCTTGACAAATGACTGAAAATTACTAGATATAGGAAACAAACAACTCATGCTAGGCTTTAGGGGTCAAATTCATGAGTCTATGAGTTGTTCCAACAAGATCTAAACTAATAAGTGAAAAGTAGGCAGTGGAACAGCTTGCCTCTAAAATCTAGGAAACTGATTGATTCAATTCAAAACTACCTTTTCATGATGTATCTACCTCCATGAGTGAATTCAACATTTTTACATCAAATTCCATCCATTTACATCAAATTAAATCATGATTTTGACCATGAGATAGAAAAAAAGTCAAATTGAGAAAAAACTGGATGAAAAATAGTGTTTTTTGGCAAAAATGACAATTTTCCATCCTGTGCGCCGTGCCACTATCCCTGTGCGTAGCACTCCTTTGCGGCTGATTTTGGAGGCCTTCCCATGCACCAAATTTTCTCCAAGTGGGCTTGTTGGAACGATCTATCTGTCTACTTTCTAGAAAAAGTGGAATTTTGGAATTTGGAGTCCATTTTCCCCTCCAAAAGTGAGTTATCCCAGCACTTCTTCCTGTGTGGCCGAAAAGGGGTAGAAAGGGCATTTTTGAGGTGTTTTTGACCCTTTTGGAAGCTCAAAACTTGACAAAAATTTCTATCCATTTCTGGGAATTCATAAATTTGCATGAGGAATCCAAAAATGTAGATTTTTCATCCAAAGGAGGTCCCTAGAAAAAGCGAGCACTAGGTGGTGCTATGCACCAGGCAGAGAAATCTGTGTTTTGCTTCAAAAATTCAAAATTGACAAAAAGTGTGCCAAATTTCTTAAAATTTGGGCTGAGTGACCTGCAACAAGTACTATGTTGGGCTAAGGAAGCCTCAGCCAATATTTTGAGTCTATCTTGGTCTTTCTTCCTCAAAATCTTCTTCAACTTGGCCTTCAAGGTCCTTATTCTTGCTTTGCAAATCTTGTTTCTGGCCAAATAGTGATAGGCCATGTGCCTCAACATATTTTTATCTTTGTTGGCCTTCTCCAGTAGCTTCTCCAAACTCATATTTTTCCTTTCTAGCTAAGATTCATGATCAACTTCAATCTCTTGTTCTAGTGGTGTCAATTTGGTTTTCCTCCTTTTGGTTGCTTGCCGGTTTTCTCTTATAGTTTGGAGCTCCATGATCATTTGCTGATCCTCCAGTTGCTTGTTTCTTTGCTCAAGATAGTTTATAATCCACTTAACTCTTTCCAAGTTAAGAGACAAGTAATGAATGTCAGCTTGTTGTTCCTAGATGATCTCTTTCAGTCTTCAGCTTTGGGGGTCCAAATCAACATCATCATCCTGAATGAGAATGAAATCTGTCCCTTGACCTTCCAAAGGCCCTTCATCATGCACCATTTGTTTACCTTTGTCTTGTACCTACTTTGTTGTTGAAGGAAATGAGACCCCTTCTACCCCAGGTGGAGATAGTACTCATTTTGCTGCTGCAAATAGCCTCCTTGTCCCCTTTTGGTAAGTGATAAATACTGGCGCACTGGTGGTTTGAGCCTCATGCACTTCTTGCTGATGTGAAGGCCCTCCTGCCTCATGAAAAACTGATGAAATCATTTGAGGACTTGTGAAAACCTCATGTGAAATGAAATCATCCCATGAAACATTTAGCAAGCTCAGCGGACGCAACACCACAATCTTGGTCAATGCAAAGTGATAAATGTTGTTGTATTGTTGATGAGGAGGCTTTCTTTTCACAAATGTGGTCATTTTCTCAATATTCTGGCACATGAAATAGGGGAGGTTCATCATCCTCACTCTAGTGAAATGCATCAATAATCTGATGTGATAGGCGTATAGGTTAGAAAATCTACCTTCACAGCTGAAATATTTGATTACGAGCTTCATCAATGGAGCATATGTGTCCTGACGATACCTAAAAGGGAAAACTCTACTATTCTGCTTCTGAAAGCCAATATTGATATAAAGCTCATAATTCTCTTTGTCAACCAGTTGTCCCTTGTTCCATTATTCTCCCACATTCAGAATACCTGTTGCTTCAGGTGTCAAAGTGAATGTAACACCTACCAAATTGACCTGGCCATTGTGAAGATAGAGCACAAAAATTCTGGCAAGCTCAAGGTGATATTTGAATCTTTCCAACATCTCACGAAATTGGTAGCAAGATTGATGTTTGAAGCATGCTACAACAAGAGGGAAAGCCAACAAATTAGTAAGTGTAGTGGGCTCCTCTCGGATATGTTTTCCTCCCTTGTGAGGTCTCCTTGGTGAATGAATTTCTTTGGAGGAATCACTTTACTGTTTCCTCATTTCTGTCATAAGATGAATCTGACTCCATTTTTGCCATTGTTTGATGTTTCTTTGATGAGTATGAAGATATTTTATAGGAACAATAGGTATTTGCTGCTAAATGACAGGGATTTGATGATGGGGACTATGAATGTGGAATTTTTTTTATGACTGTAGGGTCTTTGGGAATGGCAGGGTTTGGGGAATAAGGATTAGGGCTTAGGGATGGTAATTAGGGTTTTAGAGTAGTGGGATTAGGGATTAGGGTTTTTAGTTTTAGGAATAAGGGGATAGGTGAGTGTGAATGGGAGAGGAGAGGGAAAGTGATATGAGTGAAGCGTAGTGAGAGAAAAATGAAAGTGAGGAATGGGAATTAGACAACAAAAATTGTAGTTTTGCAAAACCTAGGTAGCTTTTTCAACTAACTATGCGAGGAAATAGGGTTTTGTTTTTTACCTATTGAAACACCATAAAAATTGATAGAAAGCCCTCACAATGGAACTTGGGATTGTTAACTTACTTGTGGAATGAGGAATTTGCATGTTTGGAGCTTGGAGGAGGCGATTTGGATGAATTTCGGGTTTTGAAGGCAAGTGTGTCGTGCCCACTAACAGGTGTGCCACGCCTCTCTGGTGCATCGTGCTTGTTGTAATTCAATGTATTTCCTATGCTGCATGCACCATGCCAGCCAAGTATGCTGGGACTTGACCTAGGTGCACCGCACCTCAAGAATTCTCACAGTTTGCAGCAAATTCACTCCTTCGGATCAGAAACACGATTTAGCACTTGTTTTTTCTTCTTTGGCACACAAATGAGCTCTTTAACATGAAAAATAATTTATATACAAAGGATTTTAATTGTCACTTATAAAAACCCACTTTGTAATGTTTGGCTTTTCACTTGCTTTTAAAACTCCGTTTTGGTAGTTTGATTTGTTCTTTTCCTTTGTTGGACTAAATGCTTTGAATTTTTGACTCTTTTGCACGATCTAGAGTGCAGGAGCTTGGCAAGGTGACCAAGGCTACATCTTGAAATTATTACATATAGGAAAAATGAAATTACATAAAATTTTGTACATAAAATATAAAAAACTTTGTTTTTCCTCAAAATAGGGTTTTGAGGAAAAATCAATCACTGAGCATGTGATAATTGAAATTTTTTATTTCTAAGACTTTATTTGAACTCGTCATGAATCTACTGACCATTATTGAGCTTTTACAAAATCTTGAGGACAAACCCTAGACCTAATAAGACCTAAAACCCTAAAAATGACTTTTTGCAGATGTAAAGACAAAAATGATTGTAAATGACCTAAAAATGGGCCAGCAGGGAAAGATCATGAGGGAAAAATTTATAAAATGCCACTACCATCAGATGATCCATGATCTTAATGGAAAGCAACTGATCGGATGTGACAGCTACAATGCAATGCAACAAGAGAATTTTCATCATTGATGAAGGGATGTAGATATCGACACTACTAGGAAGGTCACACCAGCATTCTTCATGCCAAAAGGAATATTTTTATAAGCAAAAGTACCCCATAGATAGATAAAGGCAGTCTTATGTTGATCAATAGGCAAGATATTGATCTAGTTGTAGCTAGAGAAGCCATCCATAAAAGAGAATATTTCACTCCCAGCATAGTCATCAATCAGCTAGTCAATAAAGGGAGTGGGGTAGTTATCTTTTGGACATGCATGATTTATATCATGATAATCAACACAAACTCGAATAGTGCCCTACTTTTTGGTCATAGGAAAAATGTTAGAGACCCAATTTGTCAATGGAATAAGATAAATGAACCCATCCTTGAGAAGGTTTTCAACCTCTCCTTTAATGGTAGCTGCCTTTCTTGGGTGCACGGGACGTAAGCATTGACGAACTGGTTTCGCATCAGGACTCGTAGGGATCTCATGCACGAAAATTCTTGGATCTATACCATCAATTTCTTCATACAACTAGGCAAACACATCACAAAACGCTTAGAAGAGACTAGTGTAAATCTAGATCTCTTCAGGAGAACAAGTTACTCCAATGTGAATATTTTTGAAAATCCCTGGTTTAACAGAGATGTCGATGGGCATGGTTTGTGTGATATTTCACATTTTCCCTTCATAAAAAACCTCATGGTTTAATATGGGTGTTTGAAGTGGTTGAGAAGGAATATGGGAAGAAAAATTATCTAGACAGGCAGTCATTGCCCCAAAGCCTGGAATAAATGAGGAATGATGATGACTATTGACCCAAGGAGGATCCTCAAAAGACAAAGTTTTGAGAATGGCCTCATCAGAAGGAAAAGTTTCTTTCAAAGGGTTGGGAGAAGCAATATCTCCAAGCCAAGGGGATTGCACGTATGTGTCAAGAGACCTACTCGAAGGAGTAGATTCAAAAGAAGGAGCTGAAGCCAAAAAGATTTCAACATAGTTAAGTTCAGTAGGGCTTAATAGCATAAAATCACCCCAAGACTCTACCTGATCAAGGGGAGGAATCGCCCAAGGATCAGGGTTAACAAAAAGCATATTAACGGAGGTGACATTAGGAGGTGGGAGCAGAAAAACGCCCATGAGGGCAGGAGCTTTAAAAATCCCAACACCCACACTCTCATAAGGAACACCGGTATGCTTTGCATATGGAACATTTCCTTCCAAGGAAGAATAAGCAAAGAAGGAAAACTGATCAATCGTAACAATTTTCCCCTGGTGAGGAAAATGGAGTATGCGGAACAGTGAAGAAGCAACGACATGCATAGCATACACCCAACTTCGACCCATCAGAAGGTTGTAAGTCAAATTGGCGTCAATAACCTCTACTTTGACGTTGACCGTCTTGCCTTCCAAGGTGATGGGCAAGCGTGGGAGAATACAAAATGGATGGGAATCTCTTCCATCAAATGCCTCCAAGGCATTTGGAGATTGACTCAAAGTGGGAGAACCAATGGCTTTCCAACAAGCAACAAACATAATACAAGTCGATGATCCTTCATCGATAAGAATACGATGAATAGCCTTTGAGTTAATCATAACTTGGATGAGAAAAGCAATATGGTGAGGCAAATGCAGCACATGATTTTCAAGATTAAAAGTAATCAACTTGGAATCAGCCGAATCAATTCCACTGATGGTGGATAGTAATGACTTCCATTGGGAAGGACAACTCTGGAGAACCTCCAAAGAAGACATAGCTGAAGGAGCTTGGGCTACATCCTCGACAATGCTATACTGTTGTACATCACGAGAATTGGGATTATAGGAGGATTTCCAGAGAATTCCTTTAGCAAGTGGTTGAATGATGGACTCATTACTAGGCCTTTCAATATGAAGAGGACCAGAATTGGATGGGGGGAACACTATAAGGGACTTCAGGTTCTCTCTTGGCTGACAGAGCATACTCTTTCATTCACGTAGATATGTTAATAGGAATAGTCCCAACCATGAAGACCTGGGAACCAGACAAGGAAGAGGATTGAGGCTGGTCCACAATTTGAGTTTGTTGGGAAGGAAAAGGTTCTTTAAGCACAACAGGAATCCCTGAAGTCCCTTTAAGTAAATGACTTACTTCAGACCATCGAGGACAATCTTTAGTGAAGTGATCCTCATCACAAATAAGACAAGGATACTTAGGTTTGTGTTTAGAACCATCATCAAAAAGAGTCTTAGGAGGTTCTTGCTTTGGTGTGTCAGGTTTATTTTTACCTTTCCCTTTCTTCTTAACCTTCGAAGTTTTTTCTGCGGTGGTGGATTGGACAATGTTAACTTCTAAGGTTTTCCAAGGATTGGATGGGGACTGAGAAGAAGTTCCAATAGGAGCAACAGATTTCTGCTTCACAGAGGTCATGGGAGACTTTCGAGAAGACTGAGTGACAAAAGCAATAACACCATTGACAGAAGTTGTCGACAGAGCTTTTGAAGTCCCAAGCCATGGAGCATTAGGAAAGAAGTCATAAAGTGTGCTAGATTGGGAATATACCAAGTCAAGATATTGAGCATGCATGATGGCTTTCTCTTTAGTAACGCATGCCCCCATTACAATATCTCTAGCTATTGGACCAAAAAAAGAGGTAGTGAACCAATCAGTCAATAGCTAATGAAGGATCCAAAATTTGATCAAATGGCAATGCCTTCTCCATTCATGGATATGATCAAATATGTGAGTAGCCATGTCCTGTTTCAAAGACGTAAGAAGATGTGTTCTCGTTTCATAGCGAATCGGTAACTGAAAATGCATAAGGAATGCCATTAAAAGAGAGCTAAAATCTTAGAAAGTCCCACGAGCGAGCTCAATGTACCACTTTGTAGTGGAACCAGTGAGAGTCCCTTGGAAAAGACGAAGATGAATAGAATCGTCAAGCCAGGAATTAGATGAGCACTAAAGTTGATAAGTCATGACATGAGCCTGGGGGTCTTCTCCGAACGTGCCCTCAAATTTAGGACAGTCACTAGGGATCTTGGTTGGAATAGGTGGCCAATATGGATTATGAAGTATAGGATCATTTATCAACTGAGGATTGAAAGACATCATGGGTCTTTGATAAGGACCAACGTTAAGGTTCCAACCAGGGCCTTGTTGCCCCCATGGATCTTGTACCGGAGGATTTTGTCCATAAGGGTTATAGTGCGTCGAATTAAAACCATACCTTGGTTGTTGACATGGATTTTGACCTCCAGAAAACCAATGATGACCAGCTTAACCAACAGGGGCAACATATGGTTGCTGAAAATTCTGATAAGGATTAACCTAAGGTTATTGATAGTTATGATATGGATTACCCTGAGGTTACCCTTGAGGTACTTGAGGACCGTACTGAAACTGAGGCCCAAACTGGGCCTAGGGCCCAGGTGGCATATGATAGACAGGTTGGGTTTGGAATCCAAACTGGGTCTCGGGACCAGGTTGAGGTTGGGGACCAACTTGAGTTTGAGGTTTAGTTTGCATTTGAACGCCAAGTTGACCACTAGCTGGATTGACCTGACCAAAAAGTTGTCCTTGCTGAGTAGTAGGTTGGCCTTGTTGGAATTGGGGCTGACCTAACTAACCAGAAGGTTATCCTTGTTGAGTAGCAGGTTGATCTTGTTGGAACTGGGGCTGACCTAACTAACCAGAAGGTTGTCCTTGCTAAGAAGTAGTTTGACCTTGTTGGAATTGAGGCTGACCTAACTGACCAGAAGGTTGCCCTTGCTGGGAAACAGGTTGGCCTTGCGAGAATTGATGCTGACCTACTTGACCAGAAGGTTGTCCTTGGGATAAAGGAGGTTGTTCTGAATACACCAAAGATGAAATTGTTTTGGATAAAGGTTGCCCCTGAAAGGGCTGTCCTTGTGAACCCAAAGACTACCCTTGCTGACTATGAGTTTGCCCTACCGAGGCATAAGGTTGTCCCTAAACGGGTTGTCCTTATGAGCTGTGGTAAGTAGTGTGATTCTAGGAAACTAAAGGTGGAATTTGACTATCAACTAGAGCTGTCTAAGGAAGAGGTATAGTATAATACAAATGGGCTCTACAATGATTGTAATAGTGCGGAGGGTTATGAGGAACAAACATTTGCTAAGAAGTTAGAGGGTTATAAGTCTGATTTTGAAGAAAAAACTGATATTGGTCATAGGACAATCCCCCCAAAATGGAATTCAAGGAGATAGGTATGTTACTCATACGTTGGTTGAATTTGGATGCCAGAGGTGAAGGACCACCATCAACGGGTCCGAAAGATATCCCAATAACAACAGTGACCACCAAAGATGTGGTAACTACACTAATAAGAGGAGCTAGAGATGCCACAAAAACAGTGGCATCGATGGAAGAAGTGTAACTGATGTGACCTACATCTGAGGGATGGAGGTTGAAGCCAACTGAGTAGACATGAACGACCCTGAAGTCGGGATTGTTGCACAAGACCATACAGAGATCTAATGCAGAGATGTAGAACTAAGTATGTCGGCTAGAGCGCGACATCGAAGTGGTAAAGAAACATCCAGAGAGGTGTGAAAAGGGAAACCTTCCATAGGAAACTGATATTCCTCAGTCAACACAAGGATCTCTTGACTACTAACAGGACTCGATTCATCCATGTCAGAAGAGGCCATAGGAATTGAAGCACCACGGGGAGTAGACGGAGGATCCTCATCTAAATATTCCCAAATGTTGGGAGGAGTCCAATTGATATCAAAGGTTCCCCACTCAGAGCTTGAGAGGCAAGATGATGAACACTCAGAACAATAGCAAGAAAGCCACTAAAGGATGGTACCTTAGATGGGATGGGGGGAGAAGGCTCTCCATCAATTGGTAAAAATGATGGAATAGAAGAGTCTGCCAGGATGGCCTAAACTCAAAATACCAGGAAAGAAGATATGATTAGGAGGGCTTTAAATTCTTTTCAAAGATATTACTCACGATTTTTCCAAACTTGAACAAGCAGGATGTTATCATGGGAAAATAAATTTTAGGACGTTGGAACAAATCTTTTCCTTTTCATGTTTATAAAGTCAACAAAAAAGGGAAAAAGATGAATCTAGTCTCCTTTGAAATTTAATGAGCCTGAAAGGACAAGTGCTCAAATGATCCATTTATTTTGAAGAGTAGAAAAGGAATGAAAGTGACTACTCTATAATTCTAGGAAAAAGTTTTACTAGGCAAGTGTGAACTGCAGAATACCTCCTGGTGAACCAAGAAGTACGAGCAGGCTATCTCACCAAATGTTGTGTTTGGTGTATCACATCTACAAGGCAGTTGACTCAGATTCCTATGGATAATAGGATTACAACCTAGTGGGGTCTCCCATCATATACGTGACGGTATAGAGAGAACAAGTTCGTACTAGTACTTGTCAAATCATATAAAGAGGAATCACCCAACCTTAGTGAAAATAACAACCACTAGGTTTAACAACGTTGGAACACATCTCTAGCCTAAACCTATAGATATAAACGTTAAGTTCCAATGCGTTTTTAGATTGATTCAATGAATTTTGGTCATTAGTCTTGAATTAAAATTTTAGTTTCAAGGCCCTACCGAATGTATCTTCCAAAGCTCCTAGAATGCAACTAGACGAGTGAAGAAACCATTTCTTTTCCATGAACGACTAACTAAGGCAAAGTGAGAGGTTCATTTTGAAGCAACCAAAGTGACAAGAAATCAAATGGAAGCATACCAACTAAGAGGAAAGAGAAATGTAAGCAACCTAATCAAGAAAATGAACAACACAACTTTCGCTTTTCAATTTCTAAATGGCAAGAACTTACTAATGAAAAAAGTTGTTCATATTTCCTAACACTAGATGAATGCAATATTTTGATTTTTTCAAATGAATAGCTAACAACCAAATGCAAAACTCAAATCATACTAGTTTTAAGCTTTTTTGAATGAAATAACTCAATGAATGAAGAGAAACATTTTACTCTAAAACGAATCAAAGACTCAAAACCAAGAAGATGTTTCTTTTTGCAAAACTGGAAAGCTTTTCTCACTGACCGAGAAGTAATGTGATCTATGCCAAGTGAGGGAAGGGAACCAAATGACCAGGACCAGAAATTTTTCGTAACTAAATGTCACGTACCAATCAGGAAGATAAAAAAAACAATTAATAAAGAGAAGCCTCAAACTAAGCAAGGGATTGTGCCAAACACCGCCAAAAGATCGAACGAACAAGTAACCTAAGAAAACCAATGTTTTAGGAAACCATAAGGCAAACAAGCCACACAGTTTGAACAAATAACTTTCAAGGGAATGGAACTCAAAATCAATATATCCTAGTAATCAACAATTTGACACACAGTAAAAGACAAAAGAGAAGCTCAAAAAGACAGGACACACTAGCCAATCAGTAACAAAAACCTCAAAATTGAAACATATAGGAATCGTCGCGAGCATAAAATGGATACATGCACTGAAAATAAATGTTGCACCTCCCTAACCAACAACTTGGCAACGTCGTCGCCAAAGTACACTAGTTAACAGTGCCGAGCCGATTTTAGATCTCTTCACGACTGTGAGGCGACTTAATCATGCCAAATAGTAGAAGGCACACCTAAATAGACAACGCAAGTGCGACTATCTTTGCGACTGTCACAAAATAAACTATGACAATCTTAAAACAAAGGAAAAAGTTCAAAAACTAGCTGAGGGAAGGCCAGACCTATCACTCATGAAAGAAGGAAGACCACTAGGAGTAGTCAAAACAACCCAGAACATGAAAAATCCATCCTAAATGTAAAGGAGACAATAAACCAACAACAAACTCAATTCAAAGGACAAAAAACAAATCAGGTCCCCAGTATGGTCACCAACTTGTGACACAGGCAAGTTCCCTCTGTGGACAGAGGCAACCCCTCTAGCCCTAGAGTGGGTCTAGTCACAACAAAGAGAATACTAAAGAAAATTTCCTTAGAAAGTTGATGTCATGAAGGCTTACCTTCAAACCGTCATTCGATGGAGTTCTTTTTGTGTTGCTCCATCTTTCGTTCTTCTAATCACTTGTACCTAAAAACAACATACAGAACACAACCATGAGCATAATAGAGTACGACAAAAACTATCTACTTAAAGAGTCAAGGAGCTTCAATATATCATTACGCATTTCGACATATGATATAGGAAATAAGATGTTGATTTGTATTAATATAAATCAAATTAGAACTTACAACCAAGCCTTGACGTCGTAAGCTTCCTTGAAGGGTCCTTTCACCATGTCCCCGCAAGAATTCACTTGTATACTGTCTCCCAAAAGATGAACAACTCTCTCTCTCCTACCCAAAGGCTAATGCTAGAATACTCTTATAATCAAGTTAAGTCCACTCAAAACCATCCCAAGCTAAGTTACATGAGAGGCTAATTCTACACTCTTGCAAAAACTCTCTACTCTTACTATTGAATTCTTGGACTCTGAAGCTAGTTGATCTCAGTCATGGAGGAAGTATTTATAGGAGGAGGAGCTTCCATAAAAGATGAGAGAAATATCTTATCTCTTTGAGAGGTTGCACAAAAGGTGGAACAACTATCCCATAGGAGAGATGCAAGCTCATCTGATCCAACAGCCAACCCTAGGACCACCCATGAAACTGTTATACTTCAAAGCTTCAACGAGTTGTTTAAAAAAATTGCCAAAAGTAACTCATTGCTGGTGAAACACGGAGATAGAGTGAAGACTTTTCTAGGGCTAGTGAAATCTTGGCCATCTTCGTGGGTGGAACAACTGTTGTCCCGCAACGACCCAAAAACGCAAGTAAAAAAGGGTCTACTCCAGGAGAAGTAAAATGAGATATTCTTCCTGAGATGATAAGGAAGACATTGACACATATTGCAACATGACACAATGCATATGTCAATAACATAGACTGGTAGTGTCTGAAATTAGGGAATGCGGGGTCAGTGACAAATTACTGTGTAACAGATACTTACTTATGGTCTCGATGCCATGATGTAGTTGTCAAAGATCAGAGGTGTTGCGTTGTTTATTTGTTGCATGATCATTCTTCTTTCTCCTCTTGATGTATGATGATGGTTTCTTGGACTTTGCATGTTTTTTTGAATGAATATCTGATGCTACTGCTATTGTGGAGCTCCTGGATCATCCTAGTGTAGACCTGTAGCCGATGATTGACATTTTATGGGATAGGGTGCTACAAGATTTCCTACAGGATGTCCTGTAGTTGCTTCTCTCATAGAATTTCTTAATCATGTTGCTGGATGGGGCTATGAGGATGGTGTAATGAATGAACATAGGGAGTACGAGTACGTGTGGAGCAAGAAACATTCAGGTAATGCTCTTAATCTCCTATGTTTTTCCTTCTTTTTTTTTCATAACTGGCAGAAACAGATCTCTTTTTGTTTTGGATGGTGATTGCAGGGATGATGATAATGGACGAGGTGAGGTGTTAGATCATGTCTAGGA
Organism: Pinus taeda; assembly: GCA_000404065.3. Lineage (NCBI taxonomy): Eukaryota > Viridiplantae > Streptophyta > Pinopsida > Pinales > Pinaceae > Pinus > Pinus taeda. The sequence continues at coordinate 61,370 of APFE030026641.1, forward strand.
TGAATTTTAGGGATCTACCAACCCTACCATTCACGCTCATATTTCTTCCTATAGGTTTTCTAGGCCACTGTAATTCCTACAGGATCATCCTGTAGGTTTTCAGGGGATCCTGTGGAAAACACAGTCTACGCATAAATTGAAGCAGTAGAGTGGAAAATGATAGAAATGATGGAGTGATGCATGGTAAGGAGTGGAGGAGATGGATATGTGTGAGGCAGGGTTCATTTTGGATCCTCTTTTTGCTTCTTGATTGTCTTTCTTGCCCACCTGCAAACAATTATATCTTTTTCTCTCTCTCTCTTTTTTTAAAACATCTAGGCTACCACAAAGAGGTTTTCACCCTAGATGTTTTCCCTAGCCACATCAAAGAAGGTTTTTAGCCAGGGATATTCTTATTCTTCATTCTATTTTTTCTCATCCTTGGACCGACTCACAAGGTTTTCAACCTAAAGATGGGACTCAAACACCTCATGGAGGTTGTCACCTGAGTCCTTATTATTTTTTCTTTTTTTTTCTTAGTGACCTGATGAGGGAGGAGCTAGAACATGCTCCACCATCATCACTATTTTATTGATATTGTCAATGAACTCTTTCTTTGATATAGGCCTCTTGTACATTTTCAATTGGTGTCCATTAACAAGAAATGGAATGGCTTCTTCATCTATAGTTCTGATTTGCACTAAAACATTATCATGTCATCTCTCCACCACCTAAGGTCCAAGCCATCTTGTCCTTATCTTTCCCTTGAAGTCTTTATACCTAGAATCATATAACAATTCCCAATCACCCTCTTGAAATTGCTTCCCCTTCATATGTTTATCATGCCAAAACTTCCTTTGAAGCTGAACTATCTTTAGGAGGGCCTGCATTCTGAATTCATCCAAGCCATTCAAATGGAACAATCTTTCCTTCTATGCATGACTGAGATCCAAATCTAGTTGGGTTGCCATACTTAATGTGTTATTTTCAAAATCAATGGATAGAAAAGCCTTTTTCCCATAGACCATCTCATAGGGTGTAAATCCAGTTATGGTCTTCCATGTTGTATTATAGGCCCAGGTGACCTCAACTAGTCTCTTTGCCCAATCCTTTCTACTGCTTCTCACTACCTTGGTTAAGATGCTTTATAGTGCCATTTTGGTCACCTCCACTTGCCCATTAGCTTGTGGATGATAGGGAGTGGAGGTCGTATGGTTGATTTTGTGATGGCTGAAAAGTTCTTCAATCATGTTAGAGGTAAACTGGCTTCCTTGGTCTATGACTAGCTCTCTAGGGTACCCAAATTTGTAGAATACGTTCTCCCTTAGGATCTCAACCACCTTCTCTTCTATTGTTGCCTTAATTCCCTTGGTTTCAACCCACTTATTCAAATAATCAGTGCATATAATAATTTACTATTTTTTTATATGTTGGGAAGAGGATCCCCCATAGCGGACTTTTGGGGCTTGTAGCCCGAATTTTGGTCAAAAGTAATGTAAGACCCCACGAAATGTGGGCACGAAGTGTGAGAGTCTAGGGCTCTCCACCCTAAAATATTGTAATTTAATATAGAATGTGTTGGCCTACCCATGGTCTGTGGACCATGGGAATGTATAAATAGAGCGAGGCTCTAATTGTAGAAGACAATTTTTAGTTAGTCTTGATCTTAAGTGTTATGGGTTTTTGAATGCGATATTCACTTTGAGTCTGTAACTCCGAGTCTTGGGTTGGAGGAATATGAAGAGGCTCTGTAGCTGTGTGCACATAGGCTAGGTCGAGTCTGCAGTTGTGTGCACGAACCCCTACATCTGAGTGTGGAGGGCTGAGTTGGGATTGTAACGAAACAAAAGTTTAATAAAAGCTAAGATTCTGAAATATTGTGCATCTAGTAGTAGATCTGTATCTTTATGCTTCTGTTATATGTTTATGCATCTCCTTACAGTTTATGATTGCACACACTTGTTATGAATGTCGAATGATTAATAAGAATATTGGGCACACAAAATTAAGTTAAGATCTATAATAATAACGCAGTAAGGATAAAGGATCTAGACCCCGCCTCTTCGCACTCTTTATAGAGCTACATGAAGGTCAGACAGCGAACTTTCCAAACTTCATCAAGACATCCCTAGGTTGCGGAAACCTGGTTCCATCACCCTCCTATAATACCTCGGGTGAGACCTCAGTCTGCGCACCGCAGACTATTGCTAAAAGGGTTTATAGTTTCAGGATTTGTTCAGCTAAATCACTTTTGAACTTGGGTCAGGCCCCAATAAGCCAAAAAATGGTTCCGTTGGGACCAGGATGTACCTAAAAGATGTCTGATGTTGGAACAATGGAATCCTATGAACAAGGAAATTGAAGATTGGTTGGATCAGAAGCTTCACGACTTCATGACACAGGAAAACAGAACTCCAAAGATATCCAAGAAGAGGTGGATGGATCGCTACGTATATACAGAAATCCATGAGATCTTCTTCGCATCCTTCTCTTTAGAGCTGTATGATTGGATCGTGAGGTTAGCCGACAACCAGGGGAGGTATAAGCACGATTAATCAATAGTGTGGACTCCGGAGTTAGTGCGCAGGCTAGAGGCATTCGAAGATAAGATTGTGTGGGTTGTAGACCATTGGCTTAACTGGATAATGGGGGATTTATCACTGAGTTTGCGATAGACACAACCGTGAGCTATAGCAAAGAAGAATGATGTTTTCTCAAGGGACCGCGAGGTAGGTACATTAAATCCTTGAACACCTGGATTAAGATGCTATTATGTGAAAAGTGGGTTATGCAAATACATTAATGATTGGAATGACGTAGAGTGGAGAGATCTACAAAGGTATCGAAGGATTAGGAAACAATCCCTTAATTTCACCTTTGCGAGAGAGTGAGGAAGAGCGTGCTCAGGATTCTCCGAGAAGTGCAGTTAGTTTGATAAGACAACACATTCCGTAGTTATCACCTCCACTTATGCCATCACCCACTTCACCTACTTCACCTCCATATTCACCCACCCCACCTCCACCACCCCCACTGTTCAGCATGGCAAGTGCGATCAAGCTACCCATATTTAGAGGAGTAGGGAATGAGGATCCAGATCAGTTCTAGTTCGTGGTAAGAGCAGTGTGGGAAGCACAAGGGGTCATAGATGACAACATTAAGAAGGCCACATTGGTGAGCACACTGTAGAATCGCATGCTGACATGGTATATAAAGCACTCAAATGATCACCCAAATGCAGGAATAGCGGAGATCCAGATGGCATTGAACAAAGAATTTAGCGAAAAGAATTCAGAGACACAGTCATCATCGGGTTTAAAGAGATCATGATGCTTCCAGGCGAGACCTCCTGGGATTTGGATAAGAGATTGAAGAGTACAATCTGCGAGGCTAATATGATGCTAACGGATGCAATGCACTGCATGTGGTTTGTGGCATCTTTGACCCCACACCTGAGGATGACGTTGTCACAGTAGAAGCTTTCAACCCAGGTAGAAGCATTAGAAATGGAAATGAAGTTGCATGAAACACCGATATAGGATCTGGGATTAGGAGTTTAATAGATCCATGTGCAGCTTCAGAATCTCTGCCTAGAGATGTAGAGTTTGAAGCAAGATAGGGTGCCATTGCCGAAGGCTTGTGAAGAAATGTGGTGAATAAAATGTAAAGACCAGGGCCATAATAAGGATCACTGTCTAGTCTTCGAGAACTACTTGGCAGGAGGGGGACCAATTCCATTGAGACTAGAGGCACAGGCAGGGCAAGATACGACACCCACGCTCTGGTGCGCAATTTGTCAGGTGGGAGGAAAGCACACGACATACAACTGTCATTTGTTGTAGAAGTATACACAGACTCCCCAATAGCTATTTTGCAATTTTTGTAGATCAGTGGACCACGACAAGTGTACTTGTCACAGCTACGAGTTTATGATGGAGCAGACCCTCGCCTATAAAATGCAGGTAGAAATGCAAGGTCTCGACCCAGCCGCAGGGATGGCAAACGTTGGATTTCAAGGGTGAGGTTGAGCCGAGGAGGAATGGGGCTAGGATGGGGTCATGGACAAGTAATCTATTACAATTGTGGAGGATCAGGGCACTACGCCCATGACTGTACCAACTTGATGAGACTATCTTGTTCATACTATGCTTAATTCGATCATGACATAGTAGATTGTCCTACGTTGATCATGTAGATGTGTGAGAAAGGGGTACTTCAGTCTAATCTGATGCAAAATATTCAAATGATGAGGTCTGAACTGCGCGAAGAAGACCCAAATGTGAACATGGTGCTTCGAAGTGGTGCAACCACAAGGGAAGACAAGGGGAAGCAGCGCAAGGAAGATACATGGGTTCATAAGGCTCCTACAAATTAACTTGAGTTTGACTTGGAATGTGCAAAGGATACATTTATGGAAGCTAAGAATAGCTTAGTGGAGGCCTCTACTTCAGCTAGTAAGGATCAAATAGAGCCAGGAATGGATCCTTCTATGCTTACTACCTTTTTAGAGACATGCATGAAATTTTTGCGTGACAATAAGGTGGTTAAAGGACTACAAGAATTGATAGCTCGGTGTGCAGGGTCAGGTGAACCACGTGTAGTCCAGAAACTAGGAAAGCATACATGCACACCAGGAGGGAGATGAGATTAACGACGCAGATTGGCGAATATGAAATGGATCAGGTAATTCTAGACCTGGGCTCGGATGTGAATGTGTTACCAAAGCAGACGTGGGAATGCATGGGCAGGCCCACACTGCAGTGGTCCCCTATTCAAGTACAGATGGTGAACCAACAAAATATCTTGCCCATGGGGAGGTTGCAAGATGTAACAGTTCACATTAAAGGCACGAGCATGCAGACGAACTTTGAAGTGATAGAGATTGTTGATGAACAAAACCCTTACCCCATGTTGCTAGGAATAGACTAGGCCACTGATATGGATGGAGTCATCAACCTGAAGAAGTGAAATATGATATTTGAGAAAAAGTCCCTATGCATAGTCATTCTGCTAGATCCAGCCAAAGGAGCGTGCTACACTGAACCTATGCGCGGCGATGACAGTGACGATGAGTTGGATTGTATTTATAAGATAACTTCTTGAGATCAAGATTGGGTGAATCCGACTACAGATGGAAGAATCTCATGGGAGCACGTAGGTTCCTGCACCTCGGATTCAGATGAAGAAGACAAACGCTGGCACAATCGGTTGAATGAAGTGACAACGTTGAATTGCAACATGATGACTAGATCACTGCATTGCATAATAGCCTAGGCCCGAGATCTACCGACATATGATTGATTGACAATGGTGTATGAATTCTTGAGCAAGTTTGAGAGTGCAATACCGAAACAATAGTGGTTTGATGCATTGAAGTGGGGATTGCATGCGACACCTACGTGGTGGTGGGGAACACATCAAGGAAATTTTGAAAATTGGCACAACTCTAGGAGGATGATGTGGCTACGATTTAGAAAAATAGAACTACAACTAGCAGATAAATACAATGGACATGATGACCCGTGCACGCACCTCGCAAAATGGACCAAGACCTATGGAGAAAAGCCTCAGCCAGAATGGGTACACTTATTCTATCATACCTTGGACGTCATACCCATGAATTGGTATACCAAGATGGAACTCCAACATGGTACGGATGAATGGGATGTTTTACGCGAGGGATTTTTGTTAACATTCACATTTGAAGACTGATGGGTGGATACTGTTGATGATGCACTGCAAGCCGTGAAAGCTGCCATCTTCAAAATACCACAGGAACCATGGGAAGAAGTTCAACCAGCATGGGCAACCCAGTGAAGTCGTGCCCTAGAATGTTATAATGTACAAGTAGAAGAGGATGATGATGACCCTTGAAGCATTAATATTCTAGAAACTGAAGGGTGTCGCGAAGTTCGAGGACCATCAATTGAGGACCCCAACATCACTACGCCACTAAAAACAAAGCAGGTAAACATGGGTACAAATGCAGAGCCAAAGTACGCGACACTTGGGGACTACTGAGATGATGCTACGATAGATAAGTTCGCCAAGTTACTCTGCGAATATCAAGATTTGTTCCTGACCAAGATCACAGACTTAAAGGGGATCATTAGCGACTTAGGGATGATGAAGATCACTCTGAAACAGGACATGAATCCAGTTAAACAACAATCTTACCATTTGAATCTGAAGTATAAATAAAAGGTCCACAAAGAGTTAGGAAAAATGCTTGCAGTCGGAATTATTGAACCAGTGGAAGAATGAGACTGGGTGAGTCCTATGGTAGTATAGGAGAAAAAACAGAAGGACGAAATTAGAATTTGCATGGACCTCAGGAAGGTTAACGATGCTTGTATTCACAATCCATTCCTGACACCATTTACAGATGAAGGAGAATGTTAGTGGAGGGGAAGCTTACTCATTCACGGATGGTTTCTCAAGGTATCATTAGATCAAGATCGTGCCGAAAGATAGGAGAAAGACAACCTTCACAACCAAATGGGGTTGTTTTCAATACATCGTTATGCCTTTTGGACTGAAGAACACACCAATGATATTTTCACGCGTAGTGGTAGCTGCGTTCAAGGAATACATCCACAAGAATTTAGGGTCTATCTAGATGATTGGACTGTATTTTGGTTAGTTAAACACCATATAGCGAGCTTACGGTTGATGCTGGACACTTGCCGATGACACCAGATTGTGCTGAATTTTAAGAAGTGCACCTTCCTAGTCCCCTTTGGAAATCTGCTCGACCATGTGGTCTACAAAAAAGGACTGATGGTGGACCTTATGAAAATTTCCATTATTCTCAATATAGAAGCACTGTGAAGTGTCAAACATCTATGCACCACATTGGGGCACACTGGTTACTATAGAAAGTTTATTAAGAGCTATGCACAAATCACAGCACCAATGGAACAGTTATTGAAAAAGGATGCTACATATTGTTGGAATGATGATTGTAAGAAAATTTTGGATGTTCTCAAGGAAAATATGGCATCCGCTCCCATTTTGGTCTTCCCAAAATGGGACATTGAATTTCATGTACATGTTGATGTGTCATGTATTGCGTTAAGCACTGTACTTACTCAGGAAGGTGCGGAAGGCGTGGATCACCCAATCATGTTCGCGATTCGACAACTATCAAAAGAAGAAAAGAACTATTATACTACTGAGTGTGAAGGCTTGGCCATGGTATATGCGCTCCATAAATACCACCACTATCTACTTGGGGGGCACTTCAAGATGTATACTGATCATTCTGGGTTGAAATACCTGGTGAATAAGCCTATGTTGGGGGGACGCATATGCAGATGGCTATTACTATTTCAAGAATATGACTTCGAGGTCATCATGAAGCTGAGATGCCTAAATGTAGGACCAGATCACTTATCACGAGTTGAGACCGGCGAGGAACCAACAAATTTGGAGGAAGGACTCCCTGATGCATAGCTGTTTACGGTGTGTGTCGAGGACAACCACTTCAAAGATATAATCCATTTCTTCACCACAGGGATTGCGCCACAGGGATATTCAGTCCAGCAGAAGAAGGAATTGGTGGTACGCATGGTGGAGTTTTCTGTCATTGCGGGGCACCTCTACAAAATGGGAAATGATGAGATATTACAAAGATATGTACCTGAATTTGAACAAGGACAGATCCTCGCGGAAGCACATGGGGGGGCTACAGGAGGACACTATGTGGGGCGGGCGATGGCACAGAAGATTCTTTGCGCCAGACTATGGTGGCCAACCCTCCATCAAGATTCGAAAGCGTACTGTCGGGCTTGCGATGTATGCCAATGGACTAGGAAACCATCGCTAAGGGATGAGATGCCACTCAATCCATAGATGACATTGCAACCATTCGAAAAATGGGTGATAGACTTTCTGGGGCCAATCAAACCTCAGGGGAAGATGGGTGCGTGTTACACCATCAACGCGACTGATTCCCTGACACGATGGGTGAAATCACAGCCGGTTAAGGACTGCGTAGTTGCCACGGCCACGAAATTTTTATTTGACAGTGTGTTAACATGGTTTGGATGCCCAAAAATCTTAATGAGTGACCATGGAACGAACTTCCTAAAAAAAACTATCAGTGCACTCACCGAGGAATTCCAGGTGTGTCATCAGCAAAGTACTCCATACCATCCGCAAGCTAGTAGGATAGTACAAGCATTCAACGTGATTCTAGAGACTGCACTGACCAAAGTATGTAACACGCAGTGAAATGATTAGGACTTGTGCATCCCTTTCGTATTATGGGCATACAAAACGACATGCAAGAAATTGACGGGTCAGACACCTTTGAGGTTATTCTATGGCACAGAAGCGGTCATGCCAATGGAATACATAATACCTAGATTGTGGATAGCCGCGATGATCGGCATGTCAGACCACGAAGCCTTGGAAGAGAGACTCGCGCAATTGGAGGAACTTGAGGAAGAACAATTTCTGGTGGGATTCCATCGGCAGGTATAGAGTCAGCACGAGAAAGCTTGGCACGATTGCCATATCAAGTTGTGCACATTCAAGATAAATGATTTGGTGTTGCTGTATGACATCAAGTTCGAAAATTTTCTTGGAAAATTCAAAATGCATTGGTTGGGACCATATGTGGTAAAAGAGGTCATAGACGGCGGCGCGGTCTAGCTAGTCAAACTTAATGGAGAGCCCTTCCCAAGAAAAGTAAATGGAAATCACCTAAAGCCCTACATAGGTGGGCCAGCTGTTTGACTAACCGACCGAGGCATAGTCTTCGCAACCCAAGGAGCTGGACAAAGGTGTGGGACTATAAACATAGCTACTAGAGGCCAACATCATAGAGGATCAAGTCAGATGCAGATGATTCTGAAGAAGAAAGGGAGCAAATCCAGACAACGGCAACATGGTGAGTTGTGAACCTTCACACTACACATGCACAGTTGGATGGACTTCACGCAAGGGTCACCACACCAGCCGAGTGACTTGGGACGAGTCACAATGATTGTGTTGGGGTCCTGTTGGGCAATGGATCCCCCCATAGGTTTTGGGGCTTTAGCCCAAATTTTGGTCAAAAGTAATGTAAGACAAAAATGAAGACATGAAGTGCGAGAGTCTAGGGTTGTCCGCCCTAAAATATTGTAATTTAATATAGAATGTGTCAACCTACCCATGGTTTGTGGACCATGGGAATGTATAAATAGAGCGAGGCTCTAAGTGTAGAAGACAATTTTTAGTTAGTCTTGATCTTAAGTGTTATGGGTTTTTGAATGTGATATTCACTCTGCATCTGTAAGTCTAAGTCTTGGGTTGGAGGAATAGGAAGAGGCTCTACAGTTGTGTGCACAGAGGCTTGGTAGAGTCTGTAGCTGTGTACATGACCCCTGTAGTTGAGTGCATAGGGCAGAGTTGGGACTGTAACAGAACAAAAGTTTAATAAAAGCTAAGATTCTGAAATATTGTTCATGTAGTCATAGATCTATATGTTTATGCTTCTGTTATATGTTTATGCATCTCCTTATAGTTTATGATTGCATGCACTTGTTATGAATGTTGAATGATTGATAAGAATATTGGGCCCACAAGATTAAGTTAAGATCTATAATAATAATAATGTAGTAAGGATAAAAGATCTAGACCGTGCCTCTTCACGCTCTTTACTGAGCTACACGAAGGTCAAACAGCTACGCGGTGCACTGCGAGCATGCAGGATTGGTTCCCAAACTTCCCAGACTTTCATCAAGACCTCCCTAGGGTGCAGAAACCTAGTTCCAGCACCCTCCCATACTACCTTGAGTGAGACCTCAATCTGTACACCACAGACTATTGTCGAAAGGGCCAGTAGTTTTAGGATTTGTTTGGCTAAATCACTTCTGAACCTAGATCAGGCCCCAACAAGCCAACAATAGAAATTCTCATTGTATATTAATTTGATTATGCAATGTACTAAAGCAAAATACTTAATCTACTTCTGCAATCAAACTTGTGGAAGCTTAGTCAATTTGATCAAGATCAAATAGAACACATATAATAGAGAAGAAGAATCAATCACAAATGAAACACAAAAGAATACTCTGGGGAAAGCCTCAGCTAAAAACCCTGCTATCTGTATTATCATACAAGTGGAAATATATTAGGATTACACAAAGCTTTAGCTCTCACAACTATCCAACTCTCAGTACAATCCCTCTCACTACTCATAGACATACTAGACAACTCATACGCCTTTCCCTCTGCACTCCAAGCCTCCTATTTCCTTGCATTGTTTTCCCTAGGTGTTCCTGTTGTAACCTTGTGTGACATTGATCTCACACATTGCTCCAACACATTGTAAAACTGCGCAAATCTCAAGGAATGAATTCCTTCTGCATGCAAGATATTTTATTATAGGAAAATTCTTGCAACTGATAGTACATTGTCCCTACCTTTAATCTCAACTGGGTCTTTTTCTGAACTGACATGCATGAGTTATTTATGTGAGAATATTTAGTTATCTGGAGTACACTAGTTTCATGCATGCATGCATTAACTAACTGAACTCACAATTAGTTCCACAAACTGTTTGGAACTAATTTAACTAGACTTAACTCAATTAACTAAGCTAACTAATTACAACTCAAATAAAACTCATCCTTATCTCCTTAATTAAGGGATAACTTCCTTAATCAAAGGGGTAACTGTTGCATGACTTCACAAAGACTTCATGTTTGAATTTCTCCAACTAATTAACTCAAGATGAATTAATCAATTATTTATCATACAGCTGGTGAGACTAAATTCGAATTTTAATTCTCAATTTTAATTCAAGGACAAATTAAAATTGGAACAATATTGTTGCCACATTTCAACACTCCCTCTCAACAAGAAAGGGATTATCTGCCACCCAATCCTGTCTCTATGGAACTCAAATTTACACTTTGACAATGCCTTAGTCAAAATGTCAGCATCTTGCTCCTCGGTCGAAACATGCTCAACAACATGATCATCCTCGCCACACAATCTCTGAGATGATGAAACGAATGTTGATGTGCTTGGACCTGTCATGAAATATTGGATTCTCAGAGAGATTAATACAACTCTGGTTATCACAATAGATCAAAGTTGGATCCATCCTCTGATCAAACAAACCAAATATAATTTTCCACATCCAAATGGCCTCACATGCTGCCAGACTTGTAGCCATGTATTCAGCCTCTACTGAGTTGAGTGCAACTGGCCTCTGTTTCCTACTATACCAAGAAACTACAGCTGACCCAAGGTTGAAAATTCCTCTTGATGTGCTCTTCCGATCTGATGGACTCCCTGCCCAATCTGCATCTGTGAAGCCTATAGCTTCACTCCCTCTGTCTGTCTATACCATAATCCATATTGAGATGTGCCTTTGATGTATCTCAAAACATGCTTACTGACCTTCCAAAATAACTTGTTAGGTTGAACTATATCTTGATTTAGTTGGTTCACCACATAGCACAAATATGATCGTGTGTTCACTAAATACATCAGTGAACCCACAAGTTGCCGATACATAGTAGCCTCTACTACTCCTGAAGTAGCATCATCCTTCCTCCAGTTACCTGCTAGAGGAGTCTGCATGGGCTTGCACTTCTCCATGTGGAATCTTCTGAGTATATAATTGGCATACGTTCCTTGAGACACAAACAACTCCCCATCCTTCTGCCACATTTCCATGCCAAGGAAGTAGTGCATGAGACCCGTGTCTTTCATCTTGAATTCTCTTGCAAGGTCCTCCTTGCAAGACATGATCAACTGATCATCTCCTATCAATATGAGATCATAAACATAAATAATAGTGATCAACTTCTTACCTTCTACCATGATGTGGTACAGGTTTGCATTTGCTTCACTCTTTATCAAGCCCAACCCAGTGAAGTAGTTGTCGATCCTGGTGTACCAAGTACAAGGTGCTTTCCTCAACCCGTACAAAGCTCTCTTGAGTCGGCACATGTGCAACTCATAATTGAAGGTCTCAAAACCTTCTGGCTACTCTATGTACACCTCTTCCTCAATCTTGCCATTGAGCAATGCAGTCTTCCCATCCATCTGATGGATCTTCCAACCCATCTATGCTGATAGTCCCAACATCAATCTAATAGATGAGTACCTTGCTACAGGAGAAAAAGTACCATCATAGTCGATCCCCTCAACCTGTGAGAAACCACGGGCAACAAATCTTGCCTCATGTTTCTCCACACTACCATCAGTAGCTTGCTTTACCTTGTAAAGCCAATGGGAACTCACAACTAACTTGTTCTCCGGCCTTGAAACCACATCTCAAACACTGTTCCAAACTATAGGGTCATACTCCTCCACCATAGCATCAACCAAAATCGGCTACTGCACTACTTCCTCAAAGGAAGATGGCTCAGTCTCAACACATTCCCAAAAAAGGGCCATGTATCCATTGTACCGCTCAAATGACCTCCTCTGTCTACGTTGTGAAGATGGTTCTCCCACATTCTCTCTCACATCCGAAAACAATCTGTCACCTCCACTTGCCCATTAGTTTGTGGATGATAGGGAGTGGAGGTCATATGCTCAATTTTCTAATGGCTGAGAAGTTCTTCAATCATGTTGGAGGTAAATTGGCTGCCTTGGTCTGTGACTAGCTCTCTAGGGTACCCAAATTTGTAGAATACATTCTCCCTTAGGATCTGAGCCACCTTCTCTTCTGTTGCTTCCTTAATTTCCTTGGTTTCAACCCACTTAGTCAAATAATCAGTGCACACAATAATGTACTATTTTTGTAGAAATTCTCACTGTAGATTACTCTAATTATGCAATGTACTAAAGAAAAATACTTAATCTACTTCTACAATCAAACTTGTGGAAGTTTAATAGATTTGGGCAAGATCAAACATAACACATATAACATAGAAGAAGAATCAATCACACATGAAACACAGAAGAATACTTTAGGGAAAGCCTCAGCTAAAAAACCCGCTATTTGTATTATCATACAAGTGGAAATATCTCAGGAGTACACAAAGCTTTAGCTCTCATAGCTATCCAACTCTTAGTACAATCCCTCTCACTACTCATAGATA
>APFE030026641.1:95936-146327 GCA_000404065.3 Pinus taeda
CATAATGCCAACATGGCAGCGCGCACAATCTTATCCCCTGATGCTTCCAACCTTCGTACTAGCTCCAGGGTCCACACAATAGGATCATCAAGTTTCCACCTTCTTTGGCTATCTGCTAGCTTCACGATCCACTTGTATAGCTTAGTAGGGAAGGATGTCAAAAATATTCTGTGTATCTCTGTATACAGGTATTATTCCAACCACTATTCTTTTGACAGCCACGGGTTTCTGTTCTCCTACGCCACAAACTCGTGAATCCTTCTGTCCAACCAACCTTCAATTTCTTTTTTAGTTGGATTCCAGTGATACGACATCACACATCTCTCATGTAGATTCCTGTCCTGGCAATGGAACCATTTGTTGGCTTGTGGGGGCCTAACTGAGGTTCAACGTTAGTTAGCCAAACAAATCCCTACACTACCGGCCCTTTCAGCATGAGGTCGTGGAGCATGGACTGAAGTCTCACCCGAAGTAGTATGGGGGAATAATTAAGATTAATATGAGAGAAGATAATTAAGATTTGTTAAATAAGATACTTGGAGTTATCTCTCATACGCCATATCTTATTCCATAATTCCATTATTTGTTTCCCCTAACTACTTAGAGCTTATCTCTATTTATACAATCCCATGGTACGTGGACCATGGGTAGATCTTCTACAGCTGACATTACATTTTCAAAATAAGGGTAGACAACCCTATGACTCTTTAACAACTATGTGCTCCGCGACTACAAAATGTGGAGTCTTTACATTTGGATTACAAAATTGGACCAAAATCTGGGCTTTTAGCCCCAAAACTGTCCTTGGGGGATCCAACACCCAATAGTAAATAACAGGAAATTTGTAGAAGAAGTGCAAAAACAACTTGAAGAAATGAATTTGCAGCAAGGTGAAAATTTGGCATATGACCCACATAATATTGTGTCAAACAGGAGGTTAGAAAATGCCTATGCTCCCTTTATACATGAAGCTCAACTGGAGATGGAGAAATTAGCCAATGGAGGACAAGCTAGTTTTTCAGGAGGGGTGGAAGTTGAAAATCCTCATCAACGTGAGAAATTTTTCAAAAGAAGTAGTGAGGATGTTATTGACTTAGAAGAAGAAACAAATAGAAGTACTAAAAGAGATAAGCTTTTTGAGGGTGGAAGTTCATCATCTGTTTCAGGTTTTCAATTACAATTAGGAGAAGTTGTTTGTACACCATATTCTCCTATTCCAAAAGAGACCGATCAAATTTCCATATCAATGATAAAGCATATGTATTCTTAGTTTGAAGAAACAAGAAGGTTATAGAAAGCATAGAATCCTAGGCGGAGGCACACTTTATTTCATATTATCAGACCATACTGCTTTTTGCTATGGATTTGGAGAGGAATCTGTTTAAACTATTTTTTTTCTCCCCCTTATACTTTGACTATCTCTTCTTCATTAGGTTTTAAGATTGTTAACTTGACAATAGATGTTAGGGAAATCCCTCTTCCTAACAAAATCAATTTTCATAGGTAGACTAGTGAATTGATTTACAGTGATTTAAGGAATACCTCCTTGGCTACTAGTAGAGAAGATTATTTATTAGAAAAGGTGGTTACCTAATTAAAATTGGAAAAAGCTAACTCTAGAGCTTTAACCACTCAAAATGAAGAATTAAATAAAATGATTTTTAAGATTGGAGTAAATCCAGAGGAAAAGTGATTTTCAACAACTATTGTAGGAGCTGAAACAAGCCCAGGTATTAAGGAAGGAACTAAATATGCCTTCAATAGAGCACACAATCGCTTCAGAAGTGGCACTGGGGGAAAAAGAGAAAAGGGAACTAACATAAGAACTCATACAAAGAAATGATGAAATCACAAAATTAAAATAAATCAATTCTGTTTTGTAGCAAAAAATTGGCTCTCGTGTCTGTACTATTGTAGTACAAGCTAATTCTGAGGACCCAACTAATAATATAACTAGTGTCATGACTGAATTAAATATTTCTGGGAATGAGATGAAGAAAGTTCAGACAGACTATGAGACTGCCTTGAAAGTCATAAAGGCTATAGAAAGAGAATTCGCAATGTCTAAGGAAAATGCGGACAAGTACATGAATGACTTTCAAGCTGCTTCTCAGGAAATAAAGGAATTAAAGGAGAAGGTCAAGGGAAATATATCCCTTATTCAAGCTAGAGAAATCTTATGGAATGGCTTCATTCATACTATTAGGAACATCTGGGAGTTATTGTCTATAGTAGAATAATAAAAGATCATCATTAGAGACTTGGAAATTTTAATTATTGCAAAAAAAAAAATTACAACAAAGAGATCAATTTGCAAAGAGAATGATTGATTTCCTTAATTCAAGAAATTCTCAGCAGTTAAGGGAATTAGGAGTTGAAGATAAAACTAAATATTTTCTAGAAATAAATGAAATGATTGTGGAGAACCTCTACAGGGAGACATCATAGAAAAAATTAGCATAGGTTAAATAAGTTGTAATGAAGTTCAAAATTGATTTTGATAAGAGAAATAGAGCAGGTTTGACCTCATTGTTACATAGTAATTTGTCATTTCCTTCACTCCCAGTCCTTCTACTGTGTCATGTGTCCAAGTAAAACATGCTCATACTGAACAAATGCTCTCTTATGCTACCAAGTGACCCACTTTTCCTAAGTTTTCTGCCTCATCGCGAGAATGGACTTAATATACGCGATGAACAATGGTCGTAAATAGTCTAGCCACACTTCCAGCATGGAAGTGCATCTGTTTCCTGTGAAGGTATGATTTCATGCTCCGGCATGAGGCTACTTGCTATCTTTAGCGACGGTCTGACTAGCTACATTGCCTGCTAGAGATGTTAGCGCTAAAGCTTAGTTATAAACTCACGATGATCTAGATTGGGAGAATTAGTTCCAACAGTCGACCTTCTGGATGTCTCCAGACCAAGTTGTTGGCATAGTTTGTGTCGCCCTCCTTCTCTAGTATGGTAGTTCCATTATTTGTGCTACCTTCCTTGGGTATAAGCTCTCT
Organism: Pinus taeda; assembly: GCA_000404065.3. NCBI lineage: Eukaryota > Viridiplantae > Streptophyta > Pinopsida > Pinales > Pinaceae > Pinus > Pinus taeda. Next base: position 98,947 of record APFE030026641.1, read on the forward strand.
CTTCCACCTTTCATGGAGACTCCTTCTCCTATTTAAAGACTCACCTTTGCTGTGATCAGCTGGTTGGTAATTTCTTGGTTTGAGAAATGTTGTTAGTACTTTTGAGTTTGATAGATAGCTGGTGTGGGTGTGACAAGTGTGGGATTGTTGATAGCTTGTGGAATGTTGTGAAGTGCCCTTTAACTTTGTGTAAGAGCTTATGAGTGAGAGAGAGATTTTCTATGTTGGGAGATCCATCTTCAAAGAGTAAATGCTTGAAGAACATGCTGGCTGGTTCCTCTGAGAAGGCTTGCGGTGTTAAGACATTGGTTGTAAGATTGCTCTTATTTCATTATTAATACAATCAATGATTTTTTCTTATGTCTTGTATGTAATTTACTTGATAGCTCATGACTTCTTGACTTTGTGAGTAAATAGATCATTGTTGTTTTCTGGTTACGTGCTTTATTGTATTTCCTTTACATTGTTTTAGGTTGATCACTCATTGAGGAAAAGGAAGCGAAAGCTGGAGTAGCGTAACAGAACCCCATCCACCACTAGTTGAGGTAGGCCTCCAACTATGACTGTTTAAGGAAATATATTGTTGATCTATCCTTATTGTGACTAGACCCACTCTAGGGCTAGAGGGGTTTCCTCTATCTGTAGAGGGAACACTTTCCTGCATCACACATGCTATGACCAACAGGGTAATTTATTACCCTGGGAGACTTATGAAACTTTGTTGGTGGAGGAAAAAAGAAAAATTGGATCAACACATGAAAGAACAACAATGTTGAAGGGAGCTACTATTGCGAACTATTTGCAAATGGATTTTCAACTACTGTGATCAGATGATAACTCTTTTTGTGGAAAAACTAACTTATATTAGAATCACTAACTTCGGGATGGCACACACAAGGTTTGTCAAGATTCCTAGTTCAGAAGGAGATATGTGGAAAAAATGCAGAGAGTGCATGTCACCAACAACAGCAAGTGTAGAAGCAGGACCTTCATTTGCAACTCAACCTCAGATTACCAAATGAAGCAACGACACCTATCATGCAATTTTTTTTGCATATATTTCCAATCATGTATTTGAATTTTCTCTTTTCAAAATGTAAAGTTTGAAAGAACTATTAATTCTAAAGTGGTTTAGGAAGTTATGCAATTTTGATAGTTGACAATTTCTTAACTGTTCTTTGAAATTTTTTATAAATCTACTTCATAATGAGAAATGGGGGTTCCGAGTTTTGGAACTCAGAAAAAGAAACTACTTCTATCTTTCAATATTCATGTGGATTTGAATAAAGTTTTTGAAGTGATTCCAGACACTTGTTGAGTGCAAAATATTTTTCCTATTATCTCCATTTTATGTTTTTCTTCATAGAAACGAGTAATGACATTGTTGGCCTTTAATTTTATAGTTTTGAAAAATTATTTTCTTGTAAGTTGAAGTTAAAAGTTCCTTAATCATGCAATCCTATTTTCTATATATCATCTCCTGCTAATTCCATATTTCTTCTATGATTGAAAACAAAGATTCTGCATTAAGCAGGATGTGTTGGAGTCTTTCTACTGTCTTTTCTTAATGTTATTTCATTAAACTTGTATTTAACATCAGAAGGCCATTTTAAATCATTTTTCCTGTCCATAGAATATCAAGAGGCATTGTCTTTTAATTATAATTTCTAGGGTTTGAACAATGGGACAACAAACTCATCTTTTCATAGTTTTAACAAATGTATTGGGCATTGACCTCTCTTCAGTTGGAGGTTGTCTTCCAAGGTACAAAATACCCAACATCCCCCCATTCCTAAGACTTTTCATGCCCTCATGCAAATAAAATATGGACTAGAAAGAAATCATGGATGATATAAGGTGACAATGGATAATGGCTAAATAAATATGGACTTGGAAACTAGAATATGCATTAATTGTTTTGGAAATAGTGGTTTAATAAAGGTGAAGAAATAGGAAGTGGTTAATCATCAAGGTTCCTTAAATTTTAATGATATAAAGAACCTTTAAACATGTTTTATCTCAAGTCTATCTTTCAGACTTTGATTTGTACTGTGGTCTGCAACATAAATTTTATGAAGTGGAAGATAAAATAGAGTAAGGATTAGAGTTTGGAATGATCCAGAAGAGCTAGTGTTGATGAGTGCCAATCTGATATATTGAAGGAAGCTGAAGAGAATGAAATGAATATGATGGAAAGATCCCAACAACCACTCCCCCATGCCTGAGGTTTTGCATGCCCTCATACAAACAAGGTGAGGTATTGAAGAAGTGAGGAGGGCTGTTGAGATGGATCTAGTACAAAAAGGGACCTAAAAAAAAAACAAAAAAAAAAAATAGAAAAATGAAACTAATGAGATGAATACTGAAGAAAAATAATTCATCTCACATTTATTAAAATGATGCTAAAATAACACCAAGCACAAAAGAAACTTCAAATCACTCATTACATATGATTTCATCAATCTTTAAGAGTTTTATGCTCAAGAAAAAGAAACCTTTTATAAATTTAAGGGGCCCTCCTTCTTTGTAAGTAGAAGGCTCTTTATGATCACAAAAAATGATGAAACAATGAAAAAATAGTTATTAATAAGAAATTTGAAATTATTATAGTTATCCAAGTATTACACATAAGATTTTCAATTGAGTTTTATTAATTCTCTCTCATCATCAGTCCCATTTCTAATACAATTAAATCTTATATATACTATGAAAAGCCAATGATAGAGGACTCAAGGTTACATTATGGCCATTCTTTAGTAGAAAATTTATGGATTTTGTTTTTACCCTTGACTTCATCCACAGATGCTTCCATTTCATTGTAACATTATAAAGTAACCATCATATGTGTAGACAAAAGCCTTGGTTTGGTTGACACTTCTTTAGGCAGAACACGCCATTGCCCTGATGGGTTTTCCTAGTGATATCACATCTTAGGACCCACTTCCAGTAGGTGTCCATAGCTTTGACAGGTTAACCTCTTAAACCTATTTTACACTGAAGGCTCTAGTCCCATGTTTCCTACCATTTTAGTTTTATATTATGGATATTTCTTTTGCAATTGGTAGATGGGGGGTGGCTTCAGAAAGACCCTTAAATGCATAGGATGACACCTTTCATAGTGACTTAGATTACTTACATAATGTCTTGGACACATAAAGTATTTATAGGTACTCAAAGGACATAGCATGAATGAGCCATTTTTAATGTGAGATTAATGAGGCTGCCAAAGAATAACCAAAGACACCTAAAGTCCTACTAATCATAGTTTCCATTTATAATTTCACTTTTAAAGAAGTGTTCCACCATGAGTAGAGACTTTAGTAACTCTTCTGTAAGTCTTAATAAATATTCTCAGATATCATGCTTTGGTGTTATGGTTGTTGGTTTCAGGGGGCTTGACCTAGGTTTAGAGTGTGTTGCACACCAACAAAACCCTCAAGCACTGGCCCTTTCAGCAATGACCTGCTAGAAGATTGCAGTCTCACTCAAAGCGGTTATGGGAGGTTCCAAAACTAGGTTTTTATAGCCAAAGGGATATGTGCGATGTGGCATCCATGTGTTCACTTATGTCTTATATCTACCTACAACTTCACATACATAAATAACTTCACACTGATGATTAACTTCACTGGTTGGTATTTAATGCATAGACATAACATAAAATAGTATAACATTTATTCTTTCACTTAATTAGGTAAAACAAGCATGCATAACGATATCAATAACAATAGAGAATGAACACAGAAAGATACCCAATATCTCGCCACAACTTATTCTTTATTAAAAAGGATCTCCAATACATGCACTTCCCTAACCTATGCACCCAGCTGTAGGTGATTTACGCACTCAACTGCAGACTCTTCAAGGCCTCCGCACACTCAACCGCAGAGCCTTCCCCAAAAATACAAACTCAAGACAAATAATATGAACAATCTATGCTTATTTAGTTATCTTTGAAAAAGTATTACATCTTCTTTATATAGGCTTCCTTCCTACAAGACCACGACCCACATACCATGGATCCGAAAAAATAATGGACTAATACCCGAAACCTATTACCTAATAAGCGACTTTTAACCCACCGCCCCTAAACATTGTGTGATGAATAGAACTTTTCCAGCTCCATGTGCTCCGCTCCTCAAAATGCGAAGTCTTTGACCAAAACTTGGACCAATTTGGGCTGCATCCAATAATGGTTATAGTATTCAAGTTAATCTTCTCATTGGTATCATTATGGACCTCTTAACTTTGTTTTAATCCCCTTAGTATGCATTGGTAACTATATTTTGAGCAAATGTTTTGTATTGATAACTAGAAATATATATGAATAAGAGAAATGAAATTCCAAAAAGGGTATATCAACAATGAATAATTTTGAATTATCATTCAATTAAACTTTTCTGAAAATGGTTGCTTATTCAATCATATTCATGAAATAATGGTCCTAAAATAGATAAGTAATGTTAAAGCATGAATGCATCAATTTTAACAATTTAAGGAAAACAAACTATATCATCAAATACTCCCCTAAGTGTTTCATTCCATTGACAAATATGTCTTTTCCACTTTTGAAAATAATCTTCCAGTCTTTAAGCATCCCAAATGAACAATATGCTTGAATCCTACTTTGTCTTGTAAAATAGCAAATTGGTACCAGAATTATGGGTATTGATTAGCTGGAAAAAGGTACCAGACAATTGGTATGCAATACCAGATGATGTTACAATTCAATCATTTCCAACGTCACATAAGGCTCCAAACATAATGTTCATAGCTTACTTTATTGAAAATAAAAACTATAAACACATCTAAATATTAGAAAGAAATAACAAGTAGGAAATGAAACTAATAATTGAACCATGCTGCAGTTGGAAATAAGACTAAGTGACAATCTTCATTAAAACAATATGCAATTGAAAGGGACCCCAACAAAAATATGCAATATGAACATAGATCTCCAATTTTCAACTAATTATTTTTTAGTTGTTAACATCCCCACTTATACAAAAGAAATGATAAAGGTGTTTTAGTAGATTTTATAACTAAACTAACTATTATATGCAACATTTATTTATTTATTTATTTATTATCCTACTCTACCTAAGAAAAATAAATTCCTCTCCTCAAGTATATGAGTATTTCCAATGTAACAATGTGCATAACAAGTATAAAAATGAATTCATACTCAATTTTAGAATATAATATTCAATGCATACCTGAGTATGAAGAACCAACTATTTTAATGATCATTTCAATAAGGAAGAATGAAGGAGTGGCGTGCCCTTATTGTTGCTTTAAACCAATTTTCAATAAAATCAATATCCTCTTGGTTTACCTCGTTATTTGGGTCATTTATCATATCCTCATTTACGATGCCATGCAAATCTTCTAGCATTAGATGAGTATCCTCTTGTGTGCTCAGAGGATCCATAGATAGGCATGTCAAAAATTCTTCAATCTTAGGTTCTAATGGTTTCTCTCTATTGGATGTGGTCCATGATTCTTTAGTTTCTTTGATAAAATTACAAGGGTGAATATATTCCTATGGATTTGGTTCATGGATTTGTTGTTCTTCTATCACTTCTAGAGAGGCAGATAAGTTCTTAACTGTTGTCAAGATTTTCTTTTCCTGAGAAGCAAATATCCCAGCTACTACTATTATTTGAGAGAGTTCTCCAAAAATCTTGATCATCCTTGAATACTGCTTTTCTGGTTGCTAATCCTTGTCATGCACATGGATTATTGTATGGAGTTCTTATTAAAAATCCTAAATAAATAATAAGAAACCACACTTAAAACAAATGCAATAAAACCAATCATGTACTTGAAACACGACCGTGCTACTAGAATCTTGTTGTCACCAAGTTATCTATTCACACAAGTTAGGCTTCTCTTCTTTTCATGAATCAATCTAAAGGAAAAAACACTTGAAAAGGAAAAGAAAGAAAAATGAGGCTTTATATCCTACCTTTAGTTCTATGCAAAGAAACTAGAAAGTCAATTAGAGATAACTAGACTTTGGAGCGACCCTAAAGCAAAGAAAATGTGTGGCACTTCACTTAAGTATTACCATCTTTATGCTCCCCCTAATTTCCCTGCAACTAAGATCATGTAGAACACTTGTGAAAGAAACTAAATTATAATCCCTTTAGCACCTCCCCGACAACGATGCCAAAAATGTTGGTGGAATTATATGTATTCTAATTCCAACATTTAATTAGCTAATATTGGATCGTAAGACATAGAGATGAAAGCACAGCAAATTCAGGATAGAGCCTATTCTAGCCTATGCTAAAAACTAACACTAGAAATAACTAATTACTAAGGATTAACACTTGTCACTAGATTGTGGGACTCTAATGCTTATCATGTTTTAAAACACAATCTTTCATCAATAATGTTCATGTGGTTTTATATATGTAGATTATTAGGTCTTGAGACTTCAGTGGTTTTAATCCTATAGCGATGAAAACCCATTAAACATACCACAAAAAAGTAAATTGCATAAAAGTAAATGCCAACAACTATAAGAAAAATCGTGTGAGGAAAGTAAAGAAAACAAGGCAATAAACTAAAAGAAATTAATTAACAAACTATCAAAAATAAATGCTAAGCATGCTTAGAGATATATTGTAGGTTCTTGTTCATTGTAGGAATATTTTATCAAGTAGTTTCGAAGCTTTAACCAATTAAATAATCCTAAACTACAAATTACATATTGTTTAATACACTGTTCTAGTACATAACTTAGTACCAAATTAAGTAAAGAAAGACAAGAATTTGAAATTATGAATAAGTACCAAATTAAGTACGAAAATTATGTAAATTGAAATTATGAATATTAAAACATGTTAAGAAACCAATTTAAATTTGTTTTACTCTTAAGCCTAAGAAAACTCAATTTGAATTTGATCATAATGCATTCTACTTAACAGATATGAAAATAAAGTAATAAATCTAATACTATGGGAAATACAAATCTAATGAAAAATTGAAAAGAAACATAAAATAAAATATGCAATAAAATGTTGAAAATAAGATCTTAATCTTGCAAAAATAAGAACCAATGGAATGTAATTCACTTCTTAAAACTAAAGAGAAGTACTACAAACTAAATTGAAATCATGAAAGTGAATAGACCTGAGTTTTATCTAACATAAATTCATTGCAAAATAAAACTAAATTGCTAGATGTAAGACTAATCTACAAAACACATGAGGCATAGAAGCACTTACCCACACTGAGGGGTACTTCCGAGGAGGTTAGTGCTGCTAAGAAAATCTCATATGAATCTAAGAAGATGTACCACAATTCAACAACCATCAATTCTTTATTCGCATCAAAAACTCTATTACAAATCAACTCTTTAAACTAATCATTGATATCTTCTATTACAATAATGAAAACCCTCCTTTTCCTCTACCATTTGAGGCTTTATTTATACATAAATTCCATTGAGGAAGGATAATATCCAATCCCCTAAACTCAGAAAGCAAATTTAGAACTTTAGAGGAAAATCTCAAAACTCTGATTTTTGTGTAATTTTATACAAATTGGTGTTAAAGAACCAACCATATATTCTCGACCATGATGTATTTTGGGGATAGTTTTCTATGGATCCTAACTTGTTATATTTTAAACAAAAACCTCTCTTTTAATTTCTTGATTCAATTCCATGGTGTCGAAAATCGTGCATGAAGTTGACTGTTTAGATACTTTTGTCAATCTAGGTTTTCCAGAGATTTTGACAATATTGCTTCGAAGAACTAGCTATAAATTTCAAACAATATCTAATTTTTGGAAATGGTTTGAAATATATGTAAATTGACATGTCGTGCAAAAAAAAAAAATCTAGATTCATGATATTCACCAACATAGACACGTACATCGAGGCAAAACATGGCAATTTCAAAATTGTTATATATTTTTTGTTGTAGCTTAAATCATGTGCTACGATCCCACACGTGTGAGCTGAGTATATTCCAAGGCTTGTACTAGTATTTTAGGCCCATGTGGAACCTAATTTACCATGCTAGAAAAAAGAAAAACATATTTTATAATTTTGAATTTTTTCCCTCCATTCGTGCAAGTGCATAATTAAGTACTGAATTGTTGAACTAATACAAAGATAGAAATTTTTGTAGTGGAAGATGCTCCTTGGAAACATAACCACATTATTAAACCATCATTGATAAAATCATATTAAAAACTCATTTAATCATTAAAAAGACAAGAAATCATTAATAATTAACCACAAGGTAAAATGAATGCATTGAGTGGAAATTGGTAATATAATAGTTACAAAATATGTTGTAAGGGTATGAATATGGCTTGTAAATGAAAGGTTTGGATAGACAATATAATAACATGTCTAGGACCCAACACATTTCTTGGTTCATTAGGGATTACATGAATAATAAGTCCTAAATGAGAGGAAGGACAGATGACAAAGGAGAAGAATTAGAAGATTAGATATGAAATGCTATCACAACTAGCATCTCGTTCAATCCCATACCAAACCATGAATTTTCTTGCCATGCAACTAGAAAAAAACTAAATGAAATTCTCACTATGTGATCCTTCAGTGCATTCCATTCCATCTGGACCACAATTAAGGATAGTGGATATGTCATTAGACATGGCTTCCATTCCATTGCAAGAAAATATCAACTTGCATAGGAAAGAAGGGGAGATGATCTACAAGGACTTAAGTATAGGAGCCTTGAATATTATTAAGGCCGAGAAATTATTGGAGAAAGATACCACCAATATAAAACAAGAGAAGGGCAATTCAAGAGCCCTTCATTTGCAAAATGAGGGCTTCAAGGAGTTGATTGTCAAACATGGGGTAGAACCAAATGAAAAATCTATTGTAAATGAAATTATTTAGGTCTCACAATATGAAATTCAATCATTAAGGCAACAAATTAATATTCCTACAACATAACATGTACAAACAAGGGAGTTGTTCTAGGTAGGTAATGAGAAGGAAATTATGGCCAAAGAGTTGATAGAGAGAAATAATGAGGTGGTGTCCCTCAAACAGAAAGTTTCAAAGCTTCAACAGAGAAATAATTCTCATATTTGTGTTTTTATTATACCATACAACCTACAAAACCCTACAAAATAGTTTACCAAAGCTCTTACTAATCTGCTGCTATCAAAGAGTGAGCTCAAGAAAATAGAAATTGACCTAGACATTGTTGTCCTTCATAGAAAGTTGTAGGCTAAGGGTCTGTGTCAAAGCATCTAAAATGTTGTTTTAATTTGGGTTTGGATGACCAATGCCTAAAACTCTTAAACATATACAAATCCTAATTTATTTGATATAATAAAGGGGTTGATTCTTTACCTTTAACATAATTAAGCTTTAAAATGTTTATGAAAGGTAGAATTTTAAGATGCTCTATATGATTCCTTAAACATTCAAATAGAGTATTTAACTTGTCATATATAGATGATGTGAATAAAATCCTTTTACAACCAAACCAAGGATATTTAAAGATAATAGGGAGCAACAATTAAATTATGTAGAGGAATTAACTCAAACAAATAGTTTTAGTTAATTAATATTTGTAATTGATTATAACTTCGCAGGGGATTTTAGAAAGATTGATATTCAATCTTATCTTATCTAGATTTCCTATTAACTCTAAACATGTGTAGAAATAAATAAACATGGAAGCATAATAATGAACTAGAAAACTCACAAGAAAACACAAACTACTTCAAAATGAGTCTAAAATCCTTATATTAATCTCAAAAATAGTTTGGAGAATTCAATGATGGCATTATTTTCATTGATGGAAAAGGAGCAGAAATGAGAAGCAAGAAGCAACAAGGTAAGGAGCAATGAAAAGACAAGAAGAAGCAAGGCAAGGAGAAGCAATAAGGCAAGGGGCAACATCAATGCAAGGAGAAACAATGCAAGGAGCAACAACAAGACAAGAAGCAGCAAGGCAAGGAGAAACAACAACGCAAGGAACAACAATGTAAGGAGAAGAAAGAAGTAGCAAGGCAAGGAGGAGAAACAAGGAAAAGAAGGAAAAAGTGCAGTGAAGAGGCAACAAAGAAGCAAATATGCGATGGAAAAGGAGCAGTGAATATGTAGCAAGGCAAGGAGCAACAAGCAACAAAAGAATGCAACGTATGCAGGAGCAAGGAAAAAGGAGCAACAGATATATTGATGGTTTTATGGAACATTCATACGTATGTTGATGGCATGTTGATGGCTTGATGGATAATGTTGCATATATTTTTTAATAAAGAATTTGTGGTGACGCAAATTTTTTGTTAAGATGAATTGTTGTGATGCAAAGTTAAGACTCCAAGACAAAGGCACAGATGTTGCAAAGGTTGTTCTGATGTATTAATGATAAATATTTTTATTTGATGTTGACATTAGGTTGATGCATTTAATCATTACATGTGTCTAGAATTAACATTGTATGGATTATTTACTTTTGTGTTCTCATATTAAAGATATGGAGTTTGGAAACGAATGAGTGGAAGGCAAAGAGTCAAGCCTATTCACTTCATATTCCTATGTGGGATACAAACAAAAACAAAATATCTTTATAAAAGATGTGATTTTGGAAGGCATAAAGGAGGTTAGAGAATGAGAGAATGTGAGGGAGATGATTGAGATATTATGCATTAGTTACCTAGTACTTATGAAGCTGACGTGAAGCCGTTTTGAAGGGAAGAAGATGTAGAAATGAAGATGGAGATATGCATAATTTATGACTAGGTAAACCAACACATTGTTATTTATTGTTTGCGTCATGGGATGGTAGTCACCTTTCAAGTCGTGGCTTGATAAACATCAAGTTGGAGCCGGTTGAGGTAGGAGCCTCCTGTGGGTTGTAGCCTACAAAAAACATATGTGATTTGGAACTTCCTTGCAGTTGCAACTTGAAGACAATTGAGGTAGCAACCTCCTTTAGGTTGGTGCCTACAGAAAATGAGATGTAATAAGGAGTAGGAACTTTCCTTTGCATCACAATAATAATAATATCATGGTTTTCTCCCTTTATGGGTTTCCACATATATTTGGTGTCAATATGTGTTGTTATATGTTGATGTGATGTTTTTGGTTTTCTAATTACTTGTTCTCAACTATTCTATATACTGGTCATTATTTATTAAGTTGATCATGTAATGTTTCGGTTAATGAAATGAATGAAAATAATTTTAATTTCCATGAATATACTAAATGATTCACCCCCCCATATTTTAGTCAAGTTTTCATCAATTGGTATTGGAGAAAGTTCCTTCTATATAAGAGTAACAACTCGAAGGTATATTTGGTTGAGTCATGGACGATGAAAGTGTACCTGTGTTGAGTGCAGCAAACTTTCATGAATGGAGAGATAAGGTAAAATATGAACTTATATCTTTCAGACATGGTGTATGGAAACTAGTATGTGATGGTTATTGCAAAGATTCTCCCTCTTCGCAAGAACAACAGTGGAATGCTAAAGAAAAATGTGTCATGTATAACAATATTCATAACAAATATCTTGATACAATCATAGATTTAGCTTTTGCAAAAGAAATCTGGGACATATTGTAGCTCATGCATGGAGAGGCTAGCAACAACAGTGCCGAGAAAGAAAAGAGAAAGAGGAAGGAGAAAAAACATTGTCAAAAGGAAAGTGTTTAGTTAAATGAAACCTCTACATGTGTGGATGTACCTAACTCTCATGAAGAAAATATAGATGAACATCAAGCTACACTTGACTTATCATTGAATGAAATAGAAATACTGAGGAATGAGAACAAATATTTGAAGAAACTAGTGCAGATATGTGATGAGAAAGAACATGAGTACAAGGAGGAAATTGTCAGCCTTAAGACAAAACTTGAAGAAGCAAGGAGACTAGAAGAGGTGATGAGAAGTAAATTTAAGGAGAGATACCTTCAGTGTAAAATATTAGAAGCTGAGGTTGATTTAGATAGAAGTAAGTTATAAGAAAATAATAGGTTGTGTATGTAGCTAGAAAAGGACCTTCTCTGCATGATGAACTTAGCAAAGGAAACCATTAAAGATGATAATAAAGTAGATCTAAAAGGACCTATAGAAGAAGAGTCTAAAAACAACATTTTTTGTAAAGAAAACAAAAACAAGAAGCAATATCAAAAGCCAATGAATGAGATGAAGAAAGGGTTCACTGAAATATGATCATTTTGTCCTAAAAATGAGTTGAACAAGTTCGGACGGTCTCAAAGGAGATTCTTTTCTCATGGGAAAAACATCACATGTTTTTCTTGACATGAACATGGACATGTGGTAACAGATTGTAAGAACAAGAAGACCAAGACTATTCATAAAAACATGCAACAAACAAGAGGGTACTATCTAGAAAGCAAACAAAGGAGAACACCAAAAACCAGGTACATAAACTCTTTCTATGGTTATTTTTATGTGTCAAGAATTTGGACATAAAGCATTTGAATGCAAAGTATATATGAAGAAAAACATGAACGCAAAAAGAACCACATCATTTTATCTATTTATTGGCCACACAAGATGTTTTGTGTGTAATAATCTTGGCCATAAAGCTAAGGATTATAAGTCACCATATATTATAAAGAGTCTGATCTAGGTGGATGTTGGTGGGTACCCACCTATCCCACTTAGACACCCACAACTATCTCTTTCAGTTTTTCAGTTTCCTTAATTGTAGCACAATTTACTATTTTTAGTAGCTTTTCGGATCCTGAACTTCTGGAGCCATTTTGAGGCCCTAAACGATGTTTTTTGGGAAAACTAGGAGTAGCATGGGTCCATAGACCGATATTTTTCTTCCCAAAGTTGTAGTCCTCGGATAGATCTTTCTAACAAGGTGTTCTGCACATCAAATAGAGATTGTATGCCAAAGTTACGACCCTGGGAAGTTGATGTACCAATTTACCCAAATGGGGCCCATAGTTTGGCGCTTCATCTTCTAGGGTTAGGTTTTTGGATCTTTAGGGTTTTCCATTGTTTAACAATAAATAGGCCTCTAAGCCTCATTGTAAGATAGTTTAGAGGCATGTAGCTACCACATCTCTTCTCAGAGATAAGCTACCATCGCCTTAGCTAGTTTATTTCCATTTCAGTTTGTAAGAATATTTCATTGTTTTACATTAATGAAATGAAGTATCATTTATGTCGCATCTCTATATTTATGGTTACTTTTGTACTTTATTGCATTCCTGCATAAATCTGGATCAATGGTATCAAAGTGGTCTGCTCCTTCTCTATTTTTCTTTGCATGTCCCCATCGAGAGATAAGGAGTTAGGGCTTGAACTAGTTGAACCTTTGTAAGACCATCCTCACAAATCTTGACGGTCTCCCATGGCAGATGAAAAGAAAGATGAGGGGGCAAGAGATTCTATCAAAATCTTGCTCGAAGAAGCCCTCGAGGGACAAAGGAACGTGATGATGGACAACTTTGGCCAGATCCTTCAGTGGCTACATAGGGGCGATGCATTTACTACCAACAACTACTTTGGAAATGCCACACCCTTTAAGGTACAATTTAACTTTTAAATCCCCATTTTCGAGGGTTAGATAGATGCAAATGCCATAGATAAATGGGTAAATCTACTAGAAGGGTATTTTTCTGTTCATGATTTTTCCCATCGGGAAAAGATTATTTTCGCTCTTCTCAAAGTAGCCCCCACATCAAGGACTAGTGGGAAACCTACTGCGAGCAGAAGGATGAAAGTAAAAACTCACAGTTTTTAGCCTCTCCCACTTGAAATTCATTTTGGGATGATATCAAAGAGAAGTACTACCCTGTCGGGAGCTATGAGGACAAATACATAAATTGGATCACGCTGCGGTAGCAAAGGGACCAAGATGTGGCAGAGTTTACAAATGTTTTTCATACCCTTCGCATGAAGTTGGGTATACAATATTCTAAGAAAAATTTGGTAGTCAAGTGCCATGGTTGCCTACATAGATACATCCAGGACGAGATGGAGTTCCTGGACATATCCTCGCTCGGCACAACATACTGATATGCTATCAAAACCGAGCAGAAGTTTAAACAAAAGAAGCGAGACTTCAGATCTTCGAATCTGAAGAACAAAGGACACAGCCAAGGAGGGGTGAACCAATAAAACCCATCAAAGCTACAAGAAAAGAACAACACCTCGTAGCCGAAGAAGGACATGGGAAAGTGGTGTGAGTTCCATAAGAGCTCCACTCATAATGCGAGTGTCGGGCGAAGCAGTAACTGGTGGTGACTGTGAGTCAGAACCCAATAAGGGGAATGACAAAGGGAAGCAGATTATCGATGCAGATCCCAATGAAATCGTTGCCACCACAACGATATAGAAGGAGGAACTCGAAGATCTTGAGGAGGAGGAGCGTCTATTCCACTCCCAGATGTGGGTAAAGGGCTCCCTGCTACAGTTGATTGTCAACAATGGGAGCCAAAAGAACCTCATTGAGGTTGTGAAGTGTCTAGGCTTACTGACCATAACACATCCATAACTGTACACCACTGGGTAGCTTCACCAAGGACAAGATCTTTGCATAAGCCAGCAGTGCTGCCTTCCCTACAACATCAAGCCCTTCGCAGATGAGGTATTGTGTGATGTTGCACCTCTTGATGTTTGTGATCTATTATTAGGCCAACCATACTTGTGGAAGGGACATGTTGTGTATGAGTCAAGGCCTTGCATTGTTATTATTTCTTTGTGTAATACATTATATAGGATACCGGAGGTAGCCCCACCTACCTCCACTTATTTGATCTCTGCAAAGAAAGGCAGTAAGATCATCTCCCAGACTAGGAAATTTATTTTTTGTTTGGTTTTCCCTCAAAGTAAGGGGAAGATTGTAGCCAAATTCATGGCCCTCGGGAAGGGTTTCTCCATGTAGTAGAAGTAGGTGGATATGGTCATGAAAGAAGACGAGGACATATTCTCCTCACCCACAGGGGTACAGTCGCACTGTCAGTTCAAGCATTCGTTTGATCTGACTCCCAGAGCACCTTTACCCAATGGGCCAATATATCACTACTCCATTCTAGAAAATTCCAAGTACAAGTAGAAACATGATCAGCATCAGGTACCACACAAGTTTCAGGTGCACAACAAAGTCTAGTTGCATCTGCAGAAAGAATGCCTTACAAGAGCCCATCAGAAGCTCAAACCACACTGATATGGTCCTTACACCATTACCAAGATTGTGGGAAATAATGATTTGGAGCACAACATTCCCCCATTCCTTCACATATGCCGAGTTTTCAATGTGGACTACCCTCGACCATGCTTCCCACCATTACTAGACACATCAGAGATTGCATAACAACTCACCAGGGACCAAGTTCAGCAGAAATTTCCTCATCTCATGGAGGAACTCAACGCAATGGTGACCATTTCTTCCTAAGGGGAGAGGAATGATCAGGTGGATGTTGGTGGCCACCCTCCTATCCCACTTGGACCCCCACAACTTCCTCTTTCAATTTTTCAGTTTCCTTAATTTTAGCACAATTTACTATTTTTAGCAGTTTTTTGGGTCCTGAACTTCCAGAGCCATTTTGAGGCCCTAAACGATGTTTTCTGGGAAACGTGGGAGAAACATGGGTTTGTGTATTGATTTTTCTCATCCCAAAGTTGTAGTCCTCAGATAGATCTTTCTAATGTGGTATTTTGCATGTCAAACAGAGATCATATGCCAAAGTTATGACCCTGGGAAGTTGATGTACCAATTTACCCAAACGGGGCCCATAGTTTGGCGCTTCATCTCCTAAGGTTAAGTTTTTGGATGTTTAGGGTTTTCCATTGTTTCTCAATAATAAATAGGCCTTTGAGCCTCATTGTAAGATAGTTTAGGGGCATGTAGCCACTAGATCTCTTCTCGGAGATAAGTCACGATCACCCTAGCTGGTTTATTTCCATTTATGTTTGTAAGCATATTTTAGTATTTTACATTAATGAAATGAAGTATCATTTCTGTTGCATCTCTATATTTATGGTTATATATGTAATTTGTTTCATTCCTGTTTAAATCCAGATCATAGTACTAGACAAAAGATGGAAGAAAGAACAAGAAAACCAAACTATGAATAAAAAAGAAATGCAAACAGTATAAGGCATCCCAATAAAGTGTGGAAGAGGAAGAAAACATAGCATCTTGTTACTTCAATGACATAATGAAGTCATCATGGTTTCAAGGGGAGATTCTCTAGGAAGGAAGGCAACCATCTAGTCAGTATTAGAAGAGAAACAACATCCTAGGGGGAGAGAAACCCATAAAATGTGAGAAGACAATGGACATGGTGAGATAAAAATTGACATGGAGAACGTGAAGAAATCGAATACATATACATGGAAAGGAAACAATTAAATAAATAACAGTGAGAAAGCCATAAGGGGAGTGGCAATATCATGAGGACAAACTTTATTGGGAAGCTAACTTTGCAAATTTGCTTGTAACTTCAAAGGCCATAAGAGAGAAACACCAAATGTATCCTAGAAGAGATAGTCCTTTTAAGAAGATAAATTGTGCATGGAACATTGAACTAGCAGAAAATTGGCTAAGCATGTAGTAAAATTATTCTAACTATTTATATTAGAGTGAGAACAAGGTTCAGAGAAAAAAAAAATTCTAAAGCAAAAGTACTTATTTCATGGTTGTTCAATATTTAAAACAAATGGTGACTCAAGTGCTAAATGAACCTAGTTGTGTTCTTTCTTCATTCCCCAAACCATTCCAATGTCTGGAGGCCTCAAAAAGTAGACATCACTTGTTTATTATCAATTAAAAAAAGGGGGGAGGGTGTTATAACACCAATTACCACCCTTGGTAGATTTGATGCTTTGTGTTATGGCCTAGGGATACCCTTCCCTTCCAGACTTGGTCCAAATTCTAAAAAACAATGTTTTAAATCCCATACACTGTTTTTCCCTATATAAAAAGTGTGTACACACGGGTCAGTGTATACCCAACCTATGTATATGTGTTAAAACATTAAAAAATATATAATCTCCTTAAAGTCGGGTGAAGTTTACAGGTTTTACCTGTTACTCACCTACTGTAGCCCATGGCCCAACTATTTCCCAACTAAAAAACCAATTTGGAGAAGTATAAATAGACCTCTATGGGAAGGCCTAAGGAGGAGGAAGAATTTAGATATTGATATTATAGTTGATTGCATCTTGATCAAGTCTAAAGAAATCCTTGTGCCTTCTGCACTCCCAAGCCATAGGAAACCTCTGTTTCCTTCTTGAGATGTCCTTCATCCCTTTATGACATCCTTGTGTATACCTATGGAGGAGGATTGCCGAGGCGTGGGTAAGATGGATCCAGAGGATGGTTTCGCTTGCAGCCGGTGGATGACTCAAGTTGTAGTTCTTTTTTACTTTATTTAGTTTATATCAATAAAGAGGTATTGTTATGTTCCTGATATTTAAGGTATTAATGCATTAATCTATGTTATGATTTGCTTATGAATCTTACGTTAATGCTTATTTTATTATGTGCTTATATGACCTAACACCTATATCATGAACATGCTTTCTATTACTATTGTTGTATAGGCTTTTCTTGAATGAGTTGTAGGTTCTCAATCATTGGAAGAAGCAGAGGGTTTCAACCCTACGGGAACGACCACAAATGTAGGACCTCCAGGTAATACCTCTTCTTTCTACTTCAGTAGTTTAAGTATTAGCACTACCTGTTTTCATGCCTCTTTATGTTGTAAGCCCTCAACTCTGTTGGGGTTCTTAACCCAAGACCCTAGGGTGACTTTACTTGTAACAGAATTGGCAACTCCATTAAGGAAAGCATTCTTGTTTTTCCTAGATTGGGTTGTTTCTTCTTAATCAAGGCTTGTTTGATTGGTTTCTTGATTTTACAGTGTTTGTGACCTTTTTTTCTTCATGGAGATCAAGTATGATCTTTAGGATCAGACCTGGAATTTTTTTTTTCTTGATTGATCTTTATATATGCTTTTATCATAAGACGCAGTATCGTATACATGCTAGTTTCTCCAAATAGACTCGCATATACGCGAATTTCCTCGGTTTTGGTTTCATATACATGCTTTTACATCTTTACACAGTCGCATATACCGTATTTTGAATTAATTTTTCAAAAATTTTGGCCCAGTTAAGTTTGTTGCCTAGTGATTTTTGTTGTTTTTTGGCCTTTTACTATCTGTAAAGCTCTGCTTTCTTGCAAGTCTTCAATATCTAATCTTCTTCCTGTAGAAAAACTTAGTTAACCTAGGTTTTTCTTTTTTAGTAAGGTTTCAATTTAGGCTTTGGGTTCAAGGCTTCTTGTGGAAGTTCTTGGTTGTTTTGACTTGGTGGAACAAGAAACTGATTTCAGTTTTGTTTATAACCCAATTTTCAGATTTCTTTACTTTGTTTTCGCTTTTTGTTTGACATATTTTATTTTTCATGGTTTTTGAGTGCCTCTTTAGCAAGCTTGAAAATATTTCTTGATGTCCTTTTGGTTTGTTGAAGTTATTTGTACTTCTGTTCAGATCAATCTATGCAAGTTTGTGGTCATTTATTGTTTCAAGTATCATTACATTGGTGATTTGCATAACTTGTGAATTTTGGGACTCTTTATGCTTGTTTTTGGTCTTTGAAGTTTAGTAGTCTTTTGTGGTCTAAAAAAATTTCTTTGGTTTCCTTTAAAAAGAAAAAGACGAAAACATGGTTCTTTCCTTTCTTTTTGTTTCAATTTTGTTTTTGGTTCCTTCGTTGTTTTTTGAGCAATTGTGAACTTTTTCAGTTGGTTTTTCTTGGTTTCAGGGAAAGCTTTTCATTGAATATATGCCCTCTTTGTTGTCAAGTTGGCCCTTAGATCTTCTAAAGAAACACATTTTCTTATTATATGAGAATTCATAGGATCTTGCATCATCATTATAGTTTTCATTAGGTTAGTTTTCACTGTAAGAATTTTTAGCCTTTTTGTTAGATTTTGAGTGTGTGGGGTGTATTTCTGAAAAAGAAAAAAGGAATATTTTGTTTATATAAGTATTTTGTAGAACCAAGTAGAAATCTCTTTTCATCTAATAAAATAGCTACATTTTCATATAGATAATTTTCTATTGATTTCTTTTGTGTCAAAAGACCATACATTTCACTCTCATTATACTTGAGACTTAGAGAACATCCCTTTAAAATCAAGTGCTTAAATAAAAATAAACTAGAATTTTCTTAATTTGTTATTAATTACATAAACAAGTCTAGATCTTTAGGGCCTTGGAATAGGTGAGTGGAGAGTTAACTCTCCAAGGCCACTCAAACTATTAAACATAGATGTTGAATAATGAGTGAAATCTAGTATCGTTAGAAAGGCTTGGAAAGCTCCATGACTAGGAGTCAAGCACGAGGGAGAGTGAAGGAAAGGAAGAGAGATACCCCCTCTCATACTTGTTGGGTCTTGCCCCAAGACTGTTTCACCTGGCTTTTGATACAAAATCATGCCCATAGTTGCTATTCCTTGGGATCACATAGGTGGCTGTAGAGGGGAATCACGCAACACTTGTGGCAGATGTTGCATCACATTCATTAATACTTTTGGAGTGTACCCTTGCGAAGCTTGGGTGCTTGCACCGAAAAAGGATTTTGCCTCGACGTCAGTGTAACTATTTTTGTTACCTTCACTGGTAGGCCTGGGCCATCATTATCCCAGACTATTTTCAGAAGGTTTTTGATTTCACTTGTATTTTGGTGTCTAGTCCTCATCACCCGGAGCGGAAATACATGGAATTAGCTTGATTAATTGTATCTTTTAGGGAATTTATTAGATAGTGATATTTGCTCCTAGTTGGCCTAGATTTATAATTTTTTTGAGTCTTTAACTAGTTCTCTTAAATATTTAAAAGTGGTTGATTGACTAGTTCGTTGGTCTAGGAGGCTTCGTGGGCTTTCACCTGTGAGTGCTGAGCCTTGTTCTAGAAGATGTAGGAGAAATTCTTCCAGTGATTTCCAATCAGTGCAAGCAGATGCAACGTGGATTGATCCTCCTGTTCAATCTATTGATTCAGAGAATAGACCTGGTGCAAGTCGAGATTTGGAGAGAAACACTCTAGTCCTTTCTAGAGTCCTCTTCCATTCAGAAGATGTTATAAAGGTTGAATAACTCCCAGAATTTCCTTTGACTCCTTCTTCTCCTCTTCCTCCCAATTATCAATATGTTTTATTATATGTCAGGACTTTGATCCATAGGCCTTCGAGCCCTATTCTATTTCGATCTTTTCCTTAGATGGCCACTACTGGGAGCATGGTTTCAACTATGAATGCTACTCGTGTACAAACTCTTTTATCGGTACAAGGAAGATGTACGATTTCCATACCTTTAATCACTCCTAGCACTCCAATTTTTTGCTCTACCTCCATTCCATCTTTGAGTGGGGGCACCGAAGCTTTTGCCTCCAACATTGCTTCTTTCCCCTTTGGAATTCCTACCAGCACAATTCCTTCGGTTCCATTAAGTTTTCCATTAGATGCTTCCATGTCAAATGGGTCAACTTATTTTTAGGGTTTCCTTTTTGGGAGTGGTCATATACCACATTTTAACCCAACTTTAGGAATAATACCTTTTCCCTCCACGGGTCAAAGTTATAATCCTTTCCAAGGGTGGACTAACCCAGCTATTAGCAAACTTGGAGCTGGGAATCAGTTCTCTTTTGACCAACAGGGATATATTTCGTATTCCTCCTTGAGTTCATTCCAGAGTTTTTCTCCCTATGCTAATGCATGGAACCCTTACCAAGGGTTCTCTACTCCATTCAATACCTCTCTAGGGGGAAATTCCACTGGATATGGAAATTTTTTGATAGGATTTGGACAAACTCCATTTTTTTTGGGCCACAAGGTTTTCCTTATGTTTCATGTTTTTCTACGAATTACATCAGGCAACCTGGTGCCTTCACAAATCTAGGTTATTCTTTTTAGAATGTTGGAAATTCCACTTAGATCGTGTGGAATCCTCAAGGTCCTCCGTGCTTACCTTTCTTGGAAACTTTAAACTTGCCAGATCTATCAAAATTGACTAATGATTAGATCTGATGCAACCCATCCTGGCCTCCGGTTCCAACCAAACTTCCATCGGACATACCAAAATTTGAAGGGAAGACTAGCGAAGACCTGGGCGACCATATAACCACTTTCCACTTATGGTGTTCATTGAACTCCCTAATAGATGATTCAAGCAAGTTGAGATTATTTCAATGCACCCTAACTAGGAATGTGGCTAAATGGTACATTGAACTCCCATGGGTCACCTTTGCTTCGTTTGGTGATTTGGATACCATATTTTTAAACCATTTTCAATTTCCCATTCGTTATGATGTTGGAACTAAGCTATTAGCTAATTTCCACTAGGAATAGGCAACGCGCATTTCGAATCATATCCAGGAATGGAGGAGAAGGAAGAGGCTTATTAAAGTTGATATTCCACAAGAATTGATTCTTGAATGGTTTCTCAAATCTTTGCAACTTGAAATTTATAAGGATGTATCACTCTCTAGTGTATTCATCGAAGGAAGGGCCATTTTTAGAGCCCAACAACTAGAGCTTATATATTCTCGATTTGAGGTTCTTTAGAAAATTTTGCATGATGCTCCTAGATCTAAGGTTGATCTAGCCAAGCTGAAGAAAGGTCTCCATGCCGACAGATTAGTTAGATTGATTGATAGTGTTATCACTCAAGTTTTCCCAGAAGTTGTAAGAAAGGGAAAGGAGGCCGAGGTAACCACAAACCAATCTTTTAGATATAGATTCTAGCCAATCTGCATCGAGAGAGGACTCTCTCTTTAAGTTTTAGCTTTGTTTTTTAAAGATATTAGGCTAGTTTTGAAGTTTAGGAGTTTGTTTGAATTTGGGTGGTGAGATTCAATAGAAAAGAGATAAGACTCAGTATTTTAGGCCATTGGGCTAATGGAGTCAAGTAAGATGGCTTTACTGGACTTGGTTTCTTAACAAAGGATGGTTTTACAGAGCAAGATGGTCAAACAAAGAACAAACAACGATTTTGAATATATGGAATGATTTCAAAATGGGTGAAGAGCAATTAAAAATCCTTCAACTTATTTGAAAAATGGAACTGGAATTGATTACAAGTAAAGAGAAATTAAGTATTATTTAAATAATAATCAAAGTTGTAGAACTAGAAAATAGGAGAAATTAAGATTTCACTGTTTATTCTAATTCAGAAAAAAATAAATAAATAAATAAATAAATAAAAAATAAAAATAAAAATAAAAATAAATAAATAAATAAAATGATAACTTTTGAAGACAGAATGCAATCAACCATATTTTGAATTACTCTTTTTTGTTTATCATTCAGATATGAACAACGATGATATAAGAAACTAGGAAAATTTTAAAACACAAGGGATAGATGACTTATTGATCCAGTGTTTGATTCAAGAAATCTGTAGAAAGTCCTTTGTCTTAATTCTTTATCCAGCAAGCCATACAAAAAATTGATCCAATCAACACTTTATTCCACAAGACCAGTATTACAGCAATGTATATCAATCCACACAAAATACTTCAAATGGAGAAGTATTTACACTAACTGTAAACTAAAATATCTTGAAAAAATATCAAGATTAGTTTCACAAATATCTCCAACTGTTTACATTGATATAACTTAAATAAAGGACATTCAAAACTAATGAATATATTTGGCACTATTTCTATGAATTTATGGTGACAAACAAGAGAAAGTCGAATTTGATAGCAATTCTTAGTTGATGATGAGGCATCCCAGTCACTAACTACATCCTTCCTTTGTGCATTTTGCCCCATAAATTCTGCAAACTTGGGGTCCAATGATTCGCTTGTATATCTTAATCCAAGATAGCTATGTAAAACATGAAAGAGGTTTTTGTAGATAAGAATGTTTTTGAAATAAACACCTCTCTGTTTCCAAAAATTCATCTCCAGCTGTTCACAATATTCTCTTCAAAACGATGTCAAAAACATAACTTTTCACAAACTGAAAAATAGGCTGTGAAGACAGGCACTTATCTCCCTCTTGGTAATACATGTGTAAAACGTGAGAGAGGTTTTGTATCTTGGCTTGTTAAGAATAAAAACCTCTTCTAGTTTCTCGAAATACTTCTTGGATTAGCCACAATAGTTTCTGCAAAACTATAACTTAAACAAGAAATTTTTGAAGAATGTACCATTTTTGCTCTAATTTCATATTTTAACCTTGAATTTATTTCAACTGTTTTTCACTTTTACTTTGGATAAACTTGTTTGCAACTGGCGAAATTGTTTTCATCTTTGTTTAACCCTTAATTTCTTCATGTTTACTTTTACTGTTTACTGTTTACTTTTTACTTTTACTTTTAATTTTACTGCTCTATTTTTCATCTGTCTTCACTTTGTCATGAATTTTTCTGTTTTGTTTTGTAACTGTCTTTCCTGTTGTTTATCTTCATGCTAGTTGATTTACTTGACTTGGTCTTCAGTCTGATACTCTTTAACCCTGATACACTTTGACTGCTCTTTATTGTGTCCTTTTACCTTCAATATATATTTTAGATTTTTACTGTCTATCTCAATATTAAATCCTTTTATTTCCATGTTCCCTCTGCTTGTCTCTCAGCTGTGTGTTTTATTTTGCATCTCTATTTGAATAGACCTGATAACAATCTTGGAATAAACAGGTCTTATGACTAGTATTAAGACTGTTTATCTAAGGATTTGGTCTTCTAATCACTTGTAAAACAAAACAAATTGTTAAGAAAGCATTGGTTTGCAAGGGAGGTCAAAAAGGTTTCATTTGAGCTTGAAAGATCTGTGGAGTGAGTCCATAATGCTTTTAGGGAGGTAAACCATGCTAGAATTGTTTAACAGAGTTTTCAGGTAGCACAACATACTACAGTGAAAATGACATTTATCCATTTTATTTGACAAAACGAAGGTTGGCGAGGTTTTTTGCATTTAATTGGGCAAATGATGTCAGCAGAACCAGATTGACGTCAACGGAGGACGGTAAGTGGTTTGATCGCACCGCTTTTGGAGTCGGAGCGGTTTTGGATGGAGGGCAAGCAAGAATGATAGATGCGTGAGGCGTGGCTTTGGTACGGGCGGAAAACCGCCTGGCGATCGCGAGTTAACGTGCGGTGGTAAGGGGGGTCGCGATATTGCCATCGACTGTTGGATGAAAAGGCAGAGATCGGATGGCGGATGGGCAGGGGACATGGCGGGCAGTTATGCAGTGGGTCCAGCACGATAAAACATAATTTATTCGTATCGAGGGCGATTTTATTAGTCGGGGTTGGTTATTAATTAACCTAAAGGGTTAATTAATCCCATATGGCACAATGGGGAAGGTTATTAATAAACTCCAGATAAATTTATTAATCCTTGTTTAAACAATGTTTTATGGTTATATTTAACCGGGGCGGGGATTATATAATATGTTGGGATTTTTTATATAATTAAATAACACGGGAAATGGGTTAATGATTTGTTTGGGAGTTATATAATAATAGCTAAAGTTAATATGAAATAAGATGATAAGCGCCAAGTTAAATCTTTAAAAAGTTTTACATTAAAACTTAGGCTAAAGTGGGAAAAGGGGTCTATGGGTGAGATTGTAAATTTTCCTAAGTAAAATAGGTTTTTTCACTTAGGCAACTTTATGAAATGAAATGAATGATGGATGGATGATTTTATGTACTTAGGCTTTTAGATTATTGGGCCAAGGGTTTGGTCCCTCCAAAAGTCAGAGAAATTCTCTGAGCCCCTTTGATTTTCAAAGACCTTAATACTTAGGGGAAATTAATCTTTAGGGAGAAACGTGAATGGACGTCAGTTATTTAACCTTGTATTGTTTGAACTGCATCAAGTGAAATGTCTTCCTTGCACTTTGTGATAAAAATAAAATTTAACACATTTAGAGACATTTGTCATCACAAGTATCATTCTGCAAGACCATCTACCTACCCTACCTACTTTAGCCTGACATTTTTCTTCTTTATTTGGGTGCACTTAGACCGGAAAACCCTTATCAAATCATCCTTTGCTTTTACATGGCAAGCCTACCTAAGTCTACACTTATTACATCAAAGGGCTCAAATTAAACTGTTGAGATCCTTTTTATTTACTCTACCTATCTGCTCATCTGCCAAGATTAAACAGTTTGTTCAAATTTTATTTTCTATTCTACAACATGAAATTGAAAGATGAATGAGCCAATTTTAAACAGTTTGACTCTTTATGAATTGTGGCAAAAGTAACAAGCTGCACACAATTTATTATTACAAAAAATGAAATAGTAGTGGCGTTTAGACTTGCACACTTTCCTAGTCTATTTTTGTTTGGAGTTCATTTCTTTCACTTTTTGACCATTTTATTCTTTTTACCCTTTAATTTTTCTTTTAGGGTATACCCTCTTTACATTTTTTTAATTTTTTGATTTTTTGAAAATATGGAAAACCTTTGCAACAAGAAAAGGTATGAACATATTACAGAGCTCATCAAGTCAATCATGAAATATGACACCTATTGGTATAGGAGCATAATAGATAGTAACATGGCTAACCTACTAAATCAATTGTAGTGGTTGTCTTTACAAACTGCTTCTTTTATGTAGGCATCACCATTAATGCCTATGCCTTCTCAACCTTCATCTTTAATTGCCATTCAAACTTCTAACCCTAAAGGAAACCAAAAATATGATGGGAAGAAGAAAGGACATGGTAGGAAAAATAATCAGGATGGGAAGGGCAATGCAAATAATCTCGGCAATGATGTTTTAGGGGGTAAAAAAGAGTCTAAGAAGAAAGAAAAATTTCCATGCAACTTATGCAATGGTGACCATTTGACTCATCTTTCCCCTAATATTCAAGATGTTCAATGCTTCTTGGTTCAACAAGGGTCTTCTAGCTCCCAGGTTGTGCTAACTAACCATTTTACCCAAGGGAAACAGTTGTTTGCTAGTGCGAATTATAGTACCGGTACCCCTACTAGGGGCAACCAAGAATGGTAAAATACATCAAATGTTTATATGATGAGTTCGCATATTGACATTACTACATGGTCACATGATTATGGTGAATGAGAATCATCTAAGGCTAAGAATACTCATGATGTTTCAGATCCACTCCATATCGAGAGGCCCGTAGTTGAGTCTATACCTCGGATGCCAAAAGGATCCGCAAAACTTTCGACAACTAAGCCTAATGCCAAGGCAGCTCAGAACTACTCTATTGTAGAATATCTATCTCAGAGTCCTTGTTCCATGTCGGTGTTAGAGGTAATCGAGTCATGCCTAGCACAAAGGAGTGCATTACTCACTACGATTGGAGAAGTTGATCCAAAAAAGTCTCTTGTTCTTACATTCGACATGTTGAACATCAAGAAGAGACTCCCACATCATATGGATTTTCAAATTAAGTCTACATATTGAAAGACCAATATCTTTCGAACCGTAGTTGATGATGGAGCTTCCACATGTGTAATGCCTATATCATGTTTGAAGGCTATTGGATCACCTCAGGTTGTTCCTTCACCTACTCTCTTAACAGTATTTGATGGTCATTCTCATAGACCACATGGGATCATTCTAGCCTTTCCCATCTATGTTGGGGGTAAGGTTGTAAATATTGAACTAAAAATAGTTGATCAAATTTGGATTACAATCTCCTTTTAGGTAGAAATAAGATTTACGAGATGGACTATAATGTATCATTATTATTCCACATCCTCTGTTTTCCTCATGAAGGGAGAATTGTAACAGTTGATCAGATGGATTATTCTCTAAGTGAGTCTAATGCATCTTATGAATCTATTGTTCCATTAGGGAACAATCTGAAGCATCCTATACAGAATCTAGGAGTTGGAATGTACTCTTCCTTAATGGGGACCTTTGATTTTCCTGCTCCTATTGCTAGAATTAATGTTATTTCATCATCCAAGGAACTTTCTTTAAGAGAGTTCTTTAGAACTCATTATTTTTCAAATCCTTGGCGCTTACCCTCTTCTACCACCACATTAGATGAGGAACAGGTTGGAATGGCATTTCCTATGTCTACAGCTGAAATTTCTTATCAATCTATTGTTAACACTGCAGACTCCAATCCTACTCCTTTTTCATCGAAGGAGCTAGATAGGGATGTGGCTTCGGCTTGGAATATGGATTCAACATCTGCTATGGATTGCTTAGATACTATTTTTCCATCTGAAGAAGAAATTCTAGAAGCAATGATGGGTGTTGAAATACCATGAAATGATTTGCATCATCGTTCATATTTCCTCCCTCATCTGCGAGAAGTAGAATCAAGCCTGTCCAGTTCTTCATCTACTAGTGATGTTCAAGTAGTTTTAAATCCTTTAGCTCTAGCACAGTTTTCTACCAAGGGTAACATGTCTGTCATTTCACAAACTATTCCAGTGAACATCTCTAGGAATCCAAATGTTATTGGAAATGTCTTCATTGGAGCTCACTGTTCCCCTAAAGAAATTCAAACTTATACCGATCTCTTTAAAGAGTTTTGAGATGGGTTCACTTGGTCTTATGAGGAAATGCATATGATAGATCCATCTATATTCCAGCATGATATCAAGACATATGAAAATGAAAAACCTATTCGGCAGAAGCTTTGATAGGTAAACCCTAAAGAAGCAGCAGTTATCAAAAGTGAGGTTGAAAAGTTGCTTAAGGTAGGTTTCATATACCTCGTTCCTTTAACTAAGTGGGTATCGAATCCAGTCCTAGTGGAGAAGAAGAAAGGAATGATCCATGTATGCATTGACTTTAGGGACCTAAATAATTCTTGTCCTAAGGATAATTACCCCACGCCATTTATTGATCAGATTATTGATGACTGTGCAAGTAATGAAATTTTCTCATTTATGGAAATATTTTCTAGTTATAATCAAATCAGTATTCATCCATAAGACCAACATAAGACAACTTTTATTTGTCCTTGGGGTACATTTTCATATAAAAAGATGCCTTTTGGCCTTAAAAATGTTGGAGCTACCTTTCAGCGGGCCATGTCATATGCTTTTCACGATATAAAACATGTTATCGAAGCTTACTTGGATTATTTAGCTGCTCGTTCTCAAAAGAGAATATATCATCCTAAACATCTTCAATTGATTTTTGAATGATGTCATTTTTATAAAATCCGGCTAAATTTGAATAAGTGTGTTTTCGATGTCACATCTGGCTAGTTGTTGGGATTGATCGTGTTGACTGAAGCGATTCACATAGATCCTTTCAAGGTTGAGGAAATACTTCAGTTGCCTCCCTTGTCGTCTATTCATCAACTTCAGATTCTTCAAGGAAAAACCAATTTCTTAAGTAGATTTATAGATAATTACACTGAGATTAGAAAAGGATTTATGAGATTGCTTAAGAAAGGGGTCCCATTTCTATGGGATGATTTTACACAATGCTCATTTCATGCTTTGAAAAAAAGAATTAACCTCTGCTCCTTTGTTGAGTCCACTTGATTATAGAAGAGAATTAATTTTATATCTTGTTGTGGAAAAATCAACTATTGGTGTGGTTCTGGTTCAGGAGGATGATGCTTGTTGTGAGCACGTAATCTGTTATCTGAGCCGAGGCTTAGTGGGCCCTGAACTGTGCTATTCTCCCATTGAGAAATTAGCTTTGGCAGTTGTCCATGTTGTCCAAAGACTTAGACATTATATTCTACGTCAAAAAACTTTCATCTTAGCAGCCATCAATCCACTTCAATTTGTTCTCAGTAGGCTAGTGACTGGGGTAAAATACAATAGATGGATTGTCATTTTACAAAAGTTCGATCTCAAATTAATGTCGGCTAAGTCTAAGAAATCCTTAGTATTTGTAGAATTGATCTCAGATTTGCCTTGCGAGGATGAAATCATTTATGAGGAATCTTTTCCTGATCAACATATTTTTCTTATTTCCTCGCAAGATCCTTGGTATGGAGATATTATTATATATCTCCATACTTCGAATTTTCCGCTCACATTTTTGAAGGATGAACATAGAAAATTACGTCACCTAAATAAAACGCTATGTTATTATAAGTGAAACTTTATATTGCCATGGTGTTGATTCAATCCTTAGATGTTGTTTAACCTTAGAAGAAGATGAGTCTATGCTTAATGATTTCCATAGTGGAGCTTGTGGTGGTCATCTATGTGGGCTTGCAACAACACAAAAAAAATTGTGTACAGTCTAATTTTGGGCTTTGATCTTCAAGGATTGTATTGAAGTAGTCAAGAGATGCCACCCTGTCAAGTTTATACTCAGAAAATGAGTGCGCATCTAGCTCCACTTTTCCCTATGATCACCATTGGTCCTTTCAATAAGTGGGGTGTTGATTTTACTACTTGAAATCCTCCTTCGGCAGGAAATCACACGTATATCATTGTAGTTGTAGACTACTTTACTAAGTGGACCAAGGCTATTCCTACTTTCAAGAATGATGGTGAAATAATATCCATGTTTCTCTTCAATCAATTTATTTCCAAATTTGGTATTCCTAAAGATATTTTCACTAACATGGTAGTCATTTCCAAAATCAAATGATGTCTGAATTGGCTCTTAAGTTGGGTTTCCGACAGGATAATTCATCTCCATATTATACTCAGGCCAATAGGAAAGTTGAAGCCATGAATAAATATCTAAAAATCATCATGCAGAGGAATATTAACAAAGTTCGATCCAATTGGCACATTATGTTATATCTGACACTTTGGGCATACCAAATGTCAGTCAAGACTGCCACTAGTTTTACAGTGTTTCAACTAGTTTTTGGGTTGGAATCATTTTTTCCTGTCGAATGTGAAATTCCTTCCCTTAAATTAGTTGTTGAAGTTCTTCCAAATACTTCTAGTCTCAAAGAATGCCTCCTTCATTTGGAACATCTCGATGAGCAACGTTGAGATTCAGCCATAATCAACAAAGCTCATAAAAAGAGAGTAAAAACTCAATATGACAAGACTATCTATGCTAGAGTTTTTTGTGAAGGAGACCTTGTCTCAGTATATGACCAAGACAAAGATGACTTGGGGCCAGGCAAGTTTAAATATTTGTGACACGGTCCCTTCATTGTAAAAAAGGTTTTGAAAAAGGGAGATTATAAGTTGATTGATTTTTAGGGAAACGATTTGGTGGAGCCCAGAAATGGGTTATATCTTAAAAAGTATTTTGCTTAGGCTTCGACCTAGAAGTTGCTTGGTTGTAAATATTGTATACTTTTGCATATCTATCTATTGGTTTCATAGTGATGTCAATATTTTTTATTTGCTTTGGTAGGTATTAATGGACGATTTGATATATCTAGTGTTCGTCGATGGTGCTCGTAGGCACACCTGGAACCTTGCTTCCACAGCATGGGTGATTTATTATCCATATGGCCATTTTCTTGGTTTCAAAAGGCATATGTATTGGTCTCGCTTCAAATAATGTTGTTGAATACACTGTTGTCATTAATTTACTATCTAAGGCAATATCTCTTTGTATTGATTCATTAGTAGTTTAGCTGAATTCACAACTGGTGGTATCTCAATTAAATAACATCTATGATGTGAGAGATCCTTATTTATATCACCAATTTCTGAGAACACGTTTATTAAAGAGATCATTTGTTTATATCACATTTATTCATATTCCATGATCAAAAAATTCTTTTGCAGATTATATCGCTAATCAAGCATTAGATTGGGATATAAATCATTTATCACATTAAAAATCATAAAAAATAATCGAAGTATCATCTGTATATATATGATCATCATGATAAACCATTTGTACATAGATAGATTTTTGTGTCCAAAATAATATACAAAAATGGAACAAAAATGTCTTACAAAATTAGGGATAATGCCCATAATCATCTGTAGCAAAAAAAGATCTAGTCATCCATCTATGGGTCCTACTTTGGGTGAGCATCACAGAAGAAAATGATGGCATTTTCCACCCGTCGAACTAACCACACCCAATCGCTTGGCACTCCTACCACACATCTTTACATCTCCTCTGCAAGGTCTTCTATAGCCACCATAGGTACCTAGTGAGTCAACCTCACCAAGTTTCTATGGAAAACATGGAGGGTCCTCTCAGTCTCTGTTGCGGCTCCTTCTGCATCTCTTCCATGACACCTATGTTGAGGCAAACCCTCAGGTCTTACTAGTCCAACATCTATGCCATGATCAATAATTTTGTAATTATTTGTCTCATCAAAAAGATTTTTACTTCATTTTTTACTTAAAATCCAAAAAATTGTAAAATTAAAAAAATTAAAAAACATTTGTACCCATGGCTCCCCCAGCTGCATCCAATGCCAACACCAGATCTAGATCTCCTCTGAAGTCCATGCTAGCATAGGGGTTGTCCTCGACCGCTATGACTTGTTGTTCCCTCCAGAGGAAGAACTTGTCATCAAATGCATTTCTAGGGACCTCACTACCCCCTAATAATTTCATTAGATCAACCCATCTGCCCATTCATGGATCCCTTGGGCTATTGATGGTGGATAATAACTTGGGCCAAAGCCTTGGTACTCTCTCAAAGAAGAAGGAACATAAGATGGTTCCATATCCAAAGTTCTTTGTATGAGGGGAAGTTTCTGGAAGATTCTATGATCTTCCACCTCGCAAACTGTCCCAGCCATTTGTCTATTCTCGCCCATTGCACCCTACAGAGGGGCCATCCAATATGCATCACACCGTTTACACTAGGAAGGTGATATGCATCGCACCCTTTGCACAAGGCATTCAGTATGGTCCAGTTTTGACTATTTCTGAGCAGTTTTTTGTGGAGAACTTTTGGGAGATGATGTAATCAGCTGACCTTGTTCCTTTAGGTAGTGAAGCAACACTTTTAGGGACTTAGGAGCCCTCAGTTTATGAACATTTATGATTGGGGTTGCAGTGCCCAAAAATGTCTATAACAGTTGCCCCCTAAAGCATGAGGTCGTTAATCTTTTGATGTTGGGTGAAGTGATTTACCATGAGGATCCGAAGTTTTTTTGAGATGGGAGGTGACCTATAATAAGATAAAATACAATACATTATCTTCATAATATTTTTCATGATCTAGTTGAGGCAGGCATTCCCATGCTCAGCTTTATAAATTCACTTTCATGTACATAGGAAAGACAACTGTCTGTGTAGCAGACTGATGATTCAGACGAAGTTTTCATCCTTTGATTTGGATGATCATCTATTCGGAAATGATGTACATTTGATGTCTTTATATTCCTGAATATATCACAACCCGGATGGATGAAACTAGATCTAGGGTCTTCAAAACTCGTTCCATCTTCATTCGGAGTACAAGTCGATCCATGTGAAAAATGTTCTGGAGTCGAACATGGAAAGACATCACCTGATTACCAGTCAATGTTGTAAGATGTTAGCAGGTGCGAGAGGAGTCACCAATAATGTCAATGATCCTCAAGGTACTACAGTACAATTTGCGTGGTGTGAAAAACGGACTTGGTGTCGAACACCACACAAAATCTTATGGTCAAAGGTCATTGATGTAAACCTGTCACCGAAAGTGAGAAACTTGCCATTGAGGCATGGAAGCTTCAAAGTACTAAAAGGGGTTGTTCCTAAGTCAACTTCTTGGATAATGAGCTGATGTCGACAAGAAGTGACCCATCGTAGGAGGGCCTTAATGAATCCCACATCTACGACACGGAACAGAGCAAATGATTTTGGAGGTGAAAACAATCTGATGATACAGGGTTTAGGGTGGTGGTCATGAAAGAATGGAGTGTGAATGTATTGCAGCGGATGAGACACAAGTGAATTCTCTGAGCGACCTCTCTTGAACATATCGGCGACACTGACGATGGATTGGTAGAATTAACCCCAAAGATGGATGGTGTGATGGACCAATGGTTATATGATCAGTGAACGGAACAACCCAACCTGACTCGGATGTGGAGAGAAAGTGTCATGTTCAAGAGCGACTTGCTACCAATAAAGTTTATTCAAGTTTTCTTCCCAATTTTCCCCAGTCATTGCTGACCAGTACCTCTTTATTTTTTTCAAGCTTGAGGAGGATAAAATATTCTTGTTCTATAATTCGTCCTTCTGGAAAACATGTCGCTATGTTTTAATGAGCCTAGCGACAGTGAAACTCATTCTCATCCATTTGGACAAGTTTGTCGCTATTAGGTTTTAACGAGTTTAACGATAAAGATAACTCAATCCTTTTCAATTTTAAAGAGTCTGAAAGGGACGGAAAGGAAACTCCAATGATTCTTTTTTGTCATATAATCCCTTAAGTCCGAAAAAGTGTAAAATAATACGAAAGGGATGAATTTTCAATAGTTTTAACAAGCCGAACAAGACAAGCGCTCGATATTTTTGTGTAATAATACCTCAAGTCCAAAAGGATTAAAATCTAGAGGGATAGCACTTCCGATGACTTTAACGAGCCGGAGAGGCTAATCGGTCGACAATCTTTTCATATTTTATGAGTCAGTTGAAAAGAGCTTAAAGGAGACTCGTTTTCCAAGAACAAGTGATGATTTCTGGTAGCGGCTGATTCCAGGTAAGGTTTGGAATTTTCCAATCATGGTAGTGTCACAAGGATGGCTAATAGAATCACCCTTGGCAGATGTTCCTCGAAAGGGGTAAACAATCAAATGAAGGTGAATGATCGGCTGAAACAGAGTGGAGGTGATCATGAGAACATGACCAAGGCTCAAAAGATGATGATAATGCATTCACAATGGTTATTTACCAGGGATCGATTCATTTTTTAATGAGCTTAAACTCTGGGGGAAACATTTTCTCATTGCTTATGTTTATTTTTTAACGAGCTTGAATTCTACGTTAAGACCATGTCACCTTCTGAGAAGACACAAGGTTTAACATTTTTGTCGAACTGTGCATTGACTCATTTCTTATGGGCTTCGTTAGTCGAAGCTGCATCATGACGGGTTTCATCCAATTGGATTAGTTCCAAGAAACGAGCCTCTTCTTCTGAAGTTCCAGGGAGAAGGTCGACTATGAGCTTGAGGGACGCGATTTCTCACTGAACTGGTAAGATTGCTTCCAGACCATACACTAGTTGAAAAGGTGTAAACTTGGTTGCATTTCTCAGCGATGTCCGGTATGCCCACAAGGCCGAGTACAGGATCAGGTGCCAACTCTATTTATGGATTCCAATCATCTTTTTCAGCATGTGCTTCAGGACGTTGTTGATTGCCTCAACTTGTCCATTAGCTTGTGGATAGTACGGAGTAGAGCTATCATGGGACAACCCTAATTTGGTAACCAATTCAACCATCATGTGATTGCGAAAATGCGATCCATGATCTGTGACTATGTCCTACGGAACGTCGAATCTGGAGACTACGTGATTAAAAAAGAAAATGGCAGACATTTCGCCGCTATTGTTTAATGTAGGCATTGCCTCGGCCCATTTGGTAAAATAGTCTACTGTGACTATGATATACCCATGCCCCTGGCTGAGGTGGGGTTACATGTCATGAAATCTATGCTCCATTTGGCGAATGGTTCAACAACAACTACTGGTTGCAGTGGTGCGGGTGGTCTTCCGATTTTGCTATCGAAGATTTGGCAAGTATGGCAACTTCTTACTGTGGTTATGCAATCTTTGAACATTGTTGGCCAGAAGTATCCTGCTCACAAAATCTTTTGCACTGTAGCATAACTAGATTGATGCCCCCTACACGCGCCTGAATGACAATCATTCAGGAATTTTTTGGCCTCCTCATGCGTGAGGCACCTCCACAAAACTGTATCGATACCACGACGGTAAAGGGTATCACCGACAATCACGTAGTCTTTCGATTGGTATCGAATGTGTCATTGTTCGGAGCATGAGGTATTAGACCTATATGTTTGGGTTTGGAGATAGATGATTATATCTTTGTACCATGGATTGCTTGAAGATATCAGAAACAAATTTTCATCCACGATTTCTTCTTTGGATGTTGCATCATTGGACGACGATGGGAGATCGCATAGTAACTCCGTGAAGACCAGGGCTTTCTTTGATTTGGATTTTTTGAATTCTAGATCAAACTCTTGTAAAATTGCTATCCATTTTGAATATTTTCCCCCCAGTAACTATGACGACAATATATAAGTCATGGGGTTGCAATCTGATAAAATGGTAGTTTTTCTAAAGAGGACATAATGTCGAAATCTCTATATCTCTTAAACAGCTGCGAGGGCTAGCTTTTCAACATAGGAGTATTTTATTTCCGTATCATTGAAGTTTCAGCTTAAATAATATATAGGATGTTCAATTCCATTATCCTCTTGAACTAAAACCATTCCTATGGTTGTATCCACTACAACCAGATATAGGTTAAAGTCATTTTGATAATCAAGAGCATACATTAATGACACTTTTATTAGAGATTGCTTTAAAGCATCAAAGGAGGCTTGCGCAACTTGATCCCAAATGAAGGGTACTTATTTTTTCAATAGAAGAGTATAACATTTAGCAAGTTCGGCGTAATTTGGAATGAATCTCCTAAGAAATTTCACTTTCCCTTAGAGTTTCTGAATCTGAAGCAAATTTGAAGGTGGAGGAAAATCAATGATTGCTTGAACCTTACATGGGTCGAGATGAATCCCATCCTTTGAGACTACAAAGTCAAGTAAACGACCATAACTGACATAAAGCACACATTTGTGTGGGTTGAGTCGTATCTTGTAGTGTCGACATTGTAGAAAAATCACCCTCAAATGTTGCGTATGATTTGTCTGCTTTCACGAATGAGCCGGAGGATCGTCAAGATATGGTTGAATGATGTTCTTGATGTTATGGAAAGCATAGTTAATTGCTCTCTGAAATATTGCCCCTGTGTTCTTTAAACCAAAGGGTAGCTTGCGATATGCGAATGTGCCCCACAGACAAATAAATGCAGTCTTTGATTGGTCCTGTGGGTGGATATTTATTTGATTATACCAAGAAAATCCATCCATAAATGAAAAGATTTCACATCTGGCGCATTCATCAATTATCTGGTCAATAAAGGGCGTAGGGTAGTTGTCTTTCGTACAAGCTTGATTTACAACCCTAGAATCTATGCACACTCTAATCGTTCCTTGTTTCTTCATCACAGGAACAATATTCAATACCCAATCGGTCAGAGGAGCCGGGTAAATAAAACTAGCATGGAAGAGTTTTTCAACTTCTACCTTGATGGCAACAGCTTTCTTGGGGTGCACCTACCGTAGCCGTTGTCATATCGGTTTGACATCTGGATACATCTTAATTTCATGTTCAACTATGCTCGAGTCAATGCCTGGCATTTCATTATATGACCAAGCAAAGACATCTCTAAATTCGCAAAAGAGAGTGCTATATACTTCCAGTTCTAAAGAAGAATAAGATTTTCCAACATATATATTCTCTACAACATCTGTTTTGGTCGAGATATTTATGGTGATAGTCTCTTCAATATTGGATAGGTTTCGCTTGGAATCCACCGTATTTACAGTATTCAATAGAAAGTCAAAAACTGAGGGATGGTCTAGGTCACTGGAATTATCTTCTTTCCAATTCAAAAGATGGGAATGATGGTGGTAATCTTCCCATGGTGCCCCGTCAATCATCATTGATTGAACGATTCCTTCGTCTGTAGAATGTACTTGTGACCAAGGATCTGAAGGGGTGCCATATTCCTTAGACCTATCTATCCAAACACTTGATGAGCGTTGATTCGGGTTTGCCTCCCATACCAAAAACATTGATTTATATAATATTTCCAGTGGGCTTAGAGGTAATACTTGCAGATGATCCATATTAATATTGTTTTCTGACATCTTTTGAATGGAAGTTATCATATTGCAGGTTCCCACTTTAGCCACTTCCACCAAATTGGTTGGAGGCTGTAGGGTAAAAGTTCCCATTAATGTGGGGTCTTTTAGTAGGCATACTCCAATATTTTGAAGTGAATTAGGGCTTCTATGGATCATCAGAATGCTTCCTGTAACTTGTGAACTGTTGGGGAGAAAATTTTGTTGGTCGATTATTGTAATTCCTCCTTGGAGAGGAAATGAAATCTTCCTAAAGTAGGTCGACACAACGGCAGCCATGGCATATATCCAGGGCCTTCCCAGTAGGATGTTGTAATTGAGGTTTCCATTGATAACTTCAACATCAATTTCTACTATTTTCCCCCCAGTTCAACTTGCAAGTTACTTAATATCCCATATGGGGTGTATGTTCCTCCATCAAATGCTTTTAATGTCGTTGATGATCGTGACAAGGTTGGAGACCCTAAAGTTTTATAGCAACTCATCGTCATAATACATGTGGATGCCCCCTCATCAATAATTGTTCTATGAACAGTTTTTTTGAGGGATTTCACTTGAATGAGGAAAGCTAGTTGAGCTGGTAGCTGAGGGTCGTATCCTTTGTGATTAAAAGACACAAGATTGGAATCCATTGGGCTAATCGCACCTATTGCTGATAATAAATCTTGCTTTTGGGATGGGCAATTTTGTAGTACCTCAAGTGTCGACATCGCGGAGGGCAATTGAGCTATATCATCCACTATATTATAGTGTTGTGCTGCTCTAGCATGAGGATTAAACGTCGATTTGTGTACTACTCCCTTTGGTGGTTTTATTGTTAATTCAAGAATGATGGGTGGCACAACTTCGGTCGAAGTTGTTGTCGAACTACTAGGTTGATCATTATCCTTGTTGTTTGACATCTGTGGATTCCCGTAATCTTTATTCCTTGTTTATATGAGAGCATCAATTAGTTGCTTTGAAACCGACAACATTAGCACTTGGGACGGGGAAGCATTTTCTCTAGTAACCAGATTTGTTCCTGGGTTTGGAAAAGGATCAGTCAATACAGCCGAGGTTATTGAATTCTTGAAGAATTTTCTAAGTTCAGCTTTATATGGACACTCTCTAGTCCAGTGATCCTTGTCACATATTGGGCATGGACTTCTTGGTTTCTTATCCCCAGAAGGGTTTGCAGAAGATTTTTTAGGAGACGAGTCCTCCTGGTGCTTCTTCTTCCCTTCCTTTTTCTTCTTGCCTCCTAGTTGCTTGGGTTCTTTTCCTTTGTCTATCGACACGACATTTACTTCCAAGGCTAGAAGTTCTTCATTTGTGTTTTGACTTGAAACCATGCAGCCTTTTTCGACATAGCCTTTACGGTTTTAGTGCTTGTCGTACCTATCACGCCATCACCAGCATGAGAGTCTTTGTTTGATTTAGGAGGGGGAGGAATGGAAAATTCGGGTCTAGGAGCATCGAGTATTTTATCGTAGAGCATGCCAGACTGAGTATAGATCAAATCTACATATTGTGCACGAGCAATGACTTGCTCTTCAGTGACGACTCCTCCCTTTGCCACATCTTCTGTAATAGAAGGTTATAATGACTTAATAACCATTCAACCAATAGCTGATCAGGAACATATGTGTTTACCATTCTACGACGACGTCGCCACTCATGAATATGAACGGATATGTGAGTGGCCGTCGTTTGTTTGAAATTGGTAAGCAACTCAGTTCCTGTTTCGTACCTTATGGGTAACTGAAAATGGGTTAAAAAGGTTGTGGCTAGGGTACTGAAGTTATCAAACGAAGCTCTAGGCAATTTGATATACCATTTTGCTGCCGGACCAGTTAACGTTCGCTGAAACATGGATTTTTTCCTGTTTTTTACCAAATCAAGACCTGTCCTGTTCTTCATGCTCGTGTTCTCGCCATGTAACAACCATTTTGCTCTGATGAATCTCTGAAAAACAAACAAGAGAAGAGTCAGGGTCTTGATTTGGCAAAAAACAGGCAAAAATCCATGAGAAATCTATGCAAAAAGTTTCCTCCTTGCACCCATCGCACCCTAGCAGCGCACTGGGAGTGATGCATACTGACTATCCAGTGATAAGGCCAGTATGCATTGCACCTTTCGAGTAAGGAAGGGTGCGATGGAGCCAGGGTGAATTGATCAAACCCTAGAGGCTCAACAAAGCAAGGAAACATGCTCAAAATTCGAAAAGAAAAGAATGCAATTGAAGAGCACAAGTTTAGCTCCTACCTAGTCAAGATGGTATCAAGAATCATCCACAGAATCTCCCAGAATCAGCTAGTGAAAATCAGAGGGGAAAAGCACCTCCAAAGCTCCAATAAACCAAGTTCAAAGGAAATGGTAAAGTGAGAGGTAAAAGTCACTTTTAAATTACCATTCATGTAATTCAAGTAAAGTATTAGTGTTATTCACTCATTTATCAAGCATATGTTATCATTTCTAATCGGTTTGATGAAGCAATTGAACAGGTAGTACAATCTTTGAAAGAACAAAATGCTAATGGTGAATCAAGGAATCAATGACCATTATCACGAGCAGTTTTAATGCAGAATTCAAGCTCGTTAAAAAATAAACATAAGCAATGAGCAAATGTTTCCCCCAGAGTTTAAGCTCATCAAAAAATGAATCGATCCCCGGTAAATAACCATTGTGAATGCATTATCATCAGCTTTTGAGCCTTGGTTGTGTTCTCATCATCACCTCCACTCTGTTTTAGCTGATCATTCGTCTCCATTTGATTGTTTACCCCTTTCGAGGAACATCTTCAAAGAGTTATTTTGTTAGCCATTCTTGTGACAGTGTCGTGATTGGAAAATTCCAAACCTTACCTAGAATCAGCCACTACCCAAAATCGTAACTTGTTCCTCGGAAAACAAATCTCCTTTAGGATCTTTTCAACTGACTCGTAAAATATGAAAATATTATCAAGCGATTGGCCTCTCCGGCTCGTTAAAGTCACCGGAAGTGCTATCCCTCCTCTAGATTTTAATCATTTTGGACTTGAGGGATTATTACACAAAACGATCGAGTGCTTGTCTTGTTCGGCTCGTTAAAACTATCAAAAATTCATCCCTTTCATATTATTTTATGATTTTTTGGACTTAAGGGATTATATGATGAAAAATAATAATTGGAGTCTCCTTTCCGTCCCTTTCAGACTCTCTAAAATTGCAAAGGACCGAGTTATCTTTGTCATTAAACTCGTTAAAACATAATAGCGACAAACTTGTCCAAATGGATGAGAACGAGTTTCACTGTCGCTAGGCTTGTCAAAACATAGCGACAGGTTCACCCGAAGGGTGAATTATAGAACAAGCATATGTTATCCTCCTCAAGATTGACAAAAATAAAGAGGTACTCGTCAGCATTGAGTGGGGAAAATTGGGAAGAAAACTTTAAGAAACTTTATTGGCAGCAAGTCACTCTTGAACATGACACTTTCTCTCTGCATCCGAGTCCGGTTGGGTTGTTCCATTCACTAGTCATATCACCATTGGTCCGTCACACCATCCATCTTTGGGGTTAACGCTACCAATCCATTGTTAGTGTCACCAATATGTTCAAGAGAAGTTGCTCAGAGAATTCACCTATGTCTCATCTGCTGCAATACATTCACTCTCCATTCTTTCATGACCGCCACCCTGAACCCTGTATCATCAGATCACTTTCACCTCCAATATCATTTGCTCCATTCTATGTCATAGATGTGGGATTCATTAAGGCCCTCCTATGATGGGTCACTTCTTGTCGACATAAGCTCATTATCCAAGAAGTTGACTTAGGAACAACCCCTTTTAGTACTTTGAAGCTTGCATGCCTCAATGGAAAGTTTCTCACTTTCGGTGACAGGTTTACATCAATGGCCTTCGATCGAGAGGTTTTGAATGTTTTTGATGCTAAGTTCTTTTTCACACCACGTGAATTGTACTGTAGAACTTTGAGGGTCATTTTCATTATTGGTGACTCCTCTTGTGCCTGTTAACAGCTTACATCATTGGTTGGTAATCAGGCGATGTCTTTCCATGTTCGACTCCAGAACATTTTCCACATGGATCGACTTGTACTCCAAGTGAATATGGAACGAGTTTTGAAGACCCCGGATCTAGTTTCATCCATCCAGGCTGCAATATATTCAGGAATATAAAGACATCAAATGTACATCATTGCCGAACAGATGATCATCCAAATCAAAGGATGATGACTCTGTCTGAATCTCAAGTTGCTTACAACAGACAGTTGATCTTCCATGTCATAACATGAGTTATAAAGCTAGCCATCGGGAATCCGCCTCAGCAGATCAGGGAAAATATTATGAATATAATTATTGTATTGTATCTTTATACAGATCGCCTCCACTCGAAAAATTCGGATCCTCATGGTAAAGCTTTCTCCCCGACATCAAAAAGAATTAATGACCTCATGCTTTAGGGGCAACTTTATATGACATTTTCTTGGCACTACACCCCAATCATAAATGTCCATAAACGAGGCTCTAAGTTCCTAATGTTGCTTCACTACCTAAAGGAACAAGGTTAGCTGATTACATCATCTCCCAGAAGTTCTCCACAGAACACTGCTCAGAAATGGTCAAAAATGGACCATACTGAATGCCCAGTGTAGAGGGTGCGATGCATATCACCTTCCCAGTGTAAAGGGTGCAATGCATACTAGATGGCCCCTCTGTAGGGTGCGATGAGTGAGAATGGACAAATGGCAAGGACAGTTTGCGAGGTGGAAGATCATAGAATCTTCCAGAAACTTCCCCTCTAACACTTGCCTCTCTCATTTCGACCAGGGATGAGTAAGAGATCATCAATCTCCAAGTGGAATCAAGAACTATCAGAGAGAGGAAACTAATCAAAATCCCAAAAGCTAACTCACCCCCCTACAATCATCTATATATGGATCCCTCATCACAAAGATCCAAAGGCTGGAATCTTGTATCTTGTAGGGAAGTGTTGCTGGTTTTCTGGTGTAACTTCATAGTGTTTGGTGATCTAAGATTTACTTGAGGTGAAGAAGGGCTTTCTTGCTGGAGGATGATGCTGGGTAAGAACAATTGGTTTTAATCCTCTTGCTATTCTTGATATTAATAAAGCTATTCAATTGTTTCTCCACATTCGTGTATGTTTGATTGTATATGCATTTATGTGATTAATACATATCTGGTCCTGTGTTATTTATGAATATAGATCTCTGTTCTTCGATAGTATTATGCTGCTTTGGTTCCACAAGTGCTCTCTGAAGCTGTGTAGACAAAGAAGGAGTGGCAAAGATCTATCCAAAAGGAGAGGAACTGAGCAAGGAACCAAGCGCAAGATAAAGGTTGGTGTCCCCTGTTCCCCTCTTGTCTATTTTTCATAAAGGAAAATGAAAATAGTTTTAACTTGTTTGTTTCTAAGATAGCTACCAGTCTTAGTGGGAATAGCAACTCTAAGTGGACACTATTCCCACTAAGACTGGTAGCTATCTTAGAAACAAACAAGTTAAAACTACTTTCGGTTTCCTTTAGGAAAAATAGACAAGAGGGGAACAGGGGACACCAACCTTTGTCTTACGCTTGGTTCCATGCTCGGTTCCTCTCCTTCTTGATAGATCTTTGCTGCTCCTTCTTTGTCTACACAGCTTTAGAGAGCACCTGTGGAATCAAAGCATCATAATACTATCAAAGAACAGAGATCTATATTCATAAATAACACAGGACCAGATATGTATTAACCACACAAATGCAT
This sequence comes from Pinus taeda, assembly GCA_000404065.3. Lineage (NCBI taxonomy): Eukaryota > Viridiplantae > Streptophyta > Pinopsida > Pinales > Pinaceae > Pinus > Pinus taeda. The sequence continues at coordinate 141,444 of APFE030026641.1, forward strand.
ATACAATCAAACATACAGGAATGTGGAGGAAAACTTGGATAGCTTTATTAATATCAAGAATAGCAAGAGTATTACAACCAATTGTTCTGACTGAGCGTCATTCTCTAGCAAGAAAGCCCTTCTTCACCTCAAGTAAAGCTTAGATCACCCAACACTATGAAGTTACACCAAAAAACCAACAACACTTCTCTACAAGATACAAGATTCCATCCTCTCGATCTCTGTGATGAGGGATCCATATATAGATGATTGTAGGGGGGTGAGTCAGCTTCTGGGATTTTGATTAGTGTCCTCTCTTTGATAGTTCTTGATTCCACTTGGAGATTGATGATCTCTTACTCATCCCTGGTCGAAATCAGAGAGGCAAGTGTTAGAGGGGAAGTTTCTGGAAGATTCTATGATCTTCCACGTAAACTGTCCCTGCCATTTGTCCATTCTCGCCCATCGCACCCTACAGAGGGGCCATCCAGTATGCATCGCACCCTTTACACTGGGAAGGTGATATGCATCGCACCCTCTGCACTGGACATTCAGTATGGTCCACTTTTGACCATTTCTGAGCAGTTTTTTGTGGAGAACTTCTGGGAGATGATGTAATCAGCTGACCTTGTTCCTTTAGGTAGTGAAGCAACACTTTTAGGGACTTAGGAGGCCTTAGTTTATGGACATTTATGATTGGGGTTGTAGTGCCCAAAAATATCTATAACGGTTGCCCGTTAAAGCATGAGGTCGTTAATCTTTTGATGTCGGGTGAAATGCTTTACCATGAGGATCCGAAGTTTTTTCGAGCTGGGAGATGACCTGTAATAAGATACAATATAATAAATTATCTTCATGATATTTTTCATGATCTAGCTGAGGCGGGCATTCCCATGCTCAGCTTTATCATTTCACTTTCATATACATAGGACAGACAACCGTCTGTGTAGCAGACTGATGATTTAGACGGAGTCATCATCCTTTGATTTGGATGATCATCTGTTCAGCAATGATGTACATTTGATGTCTTTATATTCCTGAATATATCGCAACCTAGATGGATGAAACTAGATACAGGGTCTTCAAAACTCGTTCCATCTTCACTCGGAGTACAAGTCGATCCATTTGAGAAATGTTCTGGAGTCGAACATGGAAAGACATCGCCTGATTACCAGCCAATGATGTAAGTTATTAACAGGCAGCAGAGGAGTCACAAATAATGTCAATGATCCTCAAGGTACTACAGTACAATTTGCGTGGTGTGAAAAAGGGACTTGGCGTCGAACACCATGCAAAATCTTCTGGTTGAAGGTCATTGATGTAAACTTGTCGCCGAAAGTGAAAAACTTGCCATTGAGGCATGCAAGCTTCAAAGTACTGAAAGGGGTTGTTCCTAAGTCAAATTCTTAGATAATAAGCTGATGTCGACAAGAAGTGACCCGTTGTAGGAGGGCCTTAATGAATCCCACATCTATGACACGAAACGGAGCAAATGATTTTGGAGGTGAAAACGATCTGATGATACAGGGTTCAGGGTGGCAGTCATGAAAGAATGGAGCGTGAATGTATTGCAGCGGATGAGACACAAGTGAATTCTCTGAGCGACTTCTCTTGAACATATCAGTGACACTGACGATGGATTGGTAGCGTTAACCCCAAATATGAATGGTGTGATGGACCAATGGTGATATGACTAGTGAACAGAACAACCCAACCTGACTCAAATGCAGAGAGAAAGTTTCATGCTCAAGAGCGACTTGCTACCAATAATGTTTCTTCAAGTTTTCTTCCAAATTTTCGACCAAAAAGGACTAGGTTTTTGGAAGTGGGACCGAATAGACGTCGCTTTGGAAGTGCGATGGCCGGAAAAAATGACTAGGTTGCTTGGAAGTGGGACCGAATAGACGGCCGTATACAACTTTGATGAACTTCCTTCCTACGGTAAAGGAACAGGTAGACTGCCCCCAAGTTCATTGGAGTCTATGTTTATGAAAATAATTTGAATGGTGTCATTCTATTTCTCTTCAGTGAAGGTATCACTTGAAGATGATCCCTCTGAAGGCAAGACCGGGTCAACTGCCACCTCGACCTTTTGACTTTCATTAGGTATGGATTCAGAGGGTCCATTTTCAATGATAGATGCTTCAACTGACCACAATGGCATGTTGGTCGGATTTTCAACCAGTGGTGGACTCAGCAAGAGTTTCTTATATCCAAGAGGGATCCGTAGCGATGAAACAGGACGGTCATCCAAAACTCTTTTGGCTTCATTTAGGAAGGGACAACAGTGGACGGCATGATCGCCTTCACAAAGTTTACAAGGAAATTTTCAATTCCTTTTTTGTCCAGATACTTCGCTTTCACTGGTTGACAATGTACCTTCAACATGATCATCAGATGTTGACGACACCAGATTGTGCACACGAGGAGACCATTCCCTTAAGATCCGAGGGATGCAAGGACAATCTCAATGATAGTGATCTCCTTTGCAAATGACACATGGAGATTTAGCTTTATACGGTGCGGTGTGAGGATTTTCGCTAGACGACACATGGTTGCCCCCTTTTGCTTTTAGCTCCTTCTTCTTCTTTTCCTTTTTCTCTTTCTACTTCTTCTTCTTCTCAGTTACTTGATATTTAGCTTTACTAGCTTCATCAAGTGAAGAGGAAGGAGGAGAGGGAGAAACAGACGAAGCAAAAGGTTGGGGAGTAACTCTAGGATCACCTGGTTGCTGACATGACTGTTAAGGAATTGTGGTATTCTGAACAACAGAGGTAGAGAAGAGCCATACGGGCAAACCAATCATCAACCCTGGAAGTGAAAATGTGGCCATATGGGGTGCACCAACATCTCCCCAAGAGGAGAAAGGACTAGGATTTCCTCCAAGGGGAAATCCTTGGTTGGTAGACTCCATTTTTCTCAACCTAAAGACCAACGAGGGAACCTGTGATGTTATTCCGATTAAAATAAATTTTAGACGCTTTGACACAACTTGTTTTTTCAATTTTTAAGAGTCGAGAAAAAACAAAAGATGACTCTAATCGCCTTCAATTTTTAATGAGCCTGAAGTGACAAGTGCTCAGATGGACCTTTTCTTTTAAGGAGTCTAAAAAGGAACGAAAGAGACTTCTCTGGAAATCTAGGCAGAGGGATTACCAAACCAATCGCAAAACTGTAGAATACTTTTTATGGTACGGCAGTCAATCTTCCCAAATGTGGTGTTCAGTACATTGCGATCGATAGGGCGGCACACATGGCTTCCTAAGGATAAAGGATGTAACCTATTGTGGTCTCCCAATATATACTCGACATTACATGGGATCACAAGTCCGTATTGGCACTTGTCGTCTCAGAGTGGAGGAATCACCCAACCAACAATGAAAACAATAGTTACCAGGTTTTACGACGCCGGAATACATCTCTAGCCTAGACTTATAGATGTTGTGCGTTAGGTTCCAAAGCGTTTTTAGATTCATGAAATTTATTTTATAGTTGATCTTGTTTAAAAATTTGCCTTTCAGGTTCACCGCGTGATGTGTATGCAATTCCTAAAATGCAGTCTAGATGATAAACAATTGTTTAATCTTCTTTTGGCAATGAAAATCCTAGCTACTAGGGAAATAAAATTGAGAGTCTTTCAACAAAGAGCACAGAGCACACACTAAATGCATTGTCCTAAATCAAACCAAGCAGTCTAAATGCAAATGCACATGCATGTATTTGTTTTCAGCCTTCTTAATGTATAAATGATGATAAGAAAGCTAAGTGCAAATCTGAATTATTTTCAAAGCGACAATACTTAAAAAATTTCTTTTCAAAATGAAGTGAAGGTAAGGGAAACACTTTGCGATTTCGAAATGAAAATTGTTTTTCGACACTTTAAAAACTACTAATTCAAATCATATACAAGAGTAACAGTACAATCGACTATCAAGATCAATGGGATTCTCTTCTATAACTGAAAATGACACTTACGACACTTTCAGATTAAGAAACGACAGTTCGACTACGCTATTTCTTTGCAAAAGAGAACTGAAAATGGTGCATAATACATAAAAACACTTACATTTCTTTTCACAATAGAGGTGGAATGATGGAAGAGAAGGGGGTTTTCTTAGAGATATATTGACGACAGACAGCAAAACTCCTGAATAGAACTGAAAATAGTGAATAAAAAACCAAAGTCTGAAGGTAAAGTTAACCTTCCCTGACCATCGCACATGTCACACAAGGCATCCAGTATGCAGCGCACCTACTGCACACGGGAAGTGTGATGCATACAAACTGCCTTGAAGGGAGGGTGCGATGGTACCAGTGTGAGACTTTTAACCAGTTTTTGCTCACAATTTGCAATTCAGTTCAGGGATTTAGGTCGAGTAAGTGATGTTCAATAAATGTAAATCATAGGGGGTTGATCTAAGGAGGTTACTAGAGCCACCACTTAGGGCAATTAGAACGTTTGCAGATCGATTTTTCAATTTATAAACAAAACCCAGAGATAGACTGAATCAGTATTGATCTACTTTGCATTTGTATAACAAATGCAGTTCGAAGGCTAGCTGGCTTGACTTCAGGCTCCGTCTGTAAGTTTATAAAACAAACAAAGATAGACTAACAAACAATCTATTCGCTCCCCAGTGGAGTCACCATTTTGTTGCCAGGAATAGTGTCCACTCGGAGCTGTTATTCCCACTAAGACTGGTAGCTATCTTAGAAACAAACAAGTAAAGACTACTTTCGTTTTCCTTTATGAAAATAGAGGACACCAACCTTAGTCTTGCGCTTGGTTCCTTACTTGATTCCTCTCCTTCTTGATAGATCTTTGCCGCTTCTTCTTCATCTGCCCAGCTTCAAAGAGCACCTGTGGAATCAAAGCAGCATACTACTATCGAAGAATAGAGATCT
>APFE030026641.1:146337-194645 GCA_000404065.3 Pinus taeda
ACTCGTTAAAACATAATAGCGACAAACTTGTCCAAATGGATGAGAACGAGTTTCACTGTCGCTAGGCTTGTCAAAACATAGCGACAGGTTCACCCGAAGGGTGAATTATAGAACAAGCATATGTTATCCTCCTCAAGATTGACAAAAATAAAGAGGTACTCGTCAGCATTGAGTGGGGAAAATTGGGAAGAAAACTTTAAGAAACTTTATTGGCAGCAAGTCACTCTTGAACATGACACTTTCTCTCTGCATCCGAGTCCGGTTGGGTTGTTCCATTCACTAGTCATATCACCATTGGTCCGTCACACCATCCATCTTTGGGGTTAACGCTACCAATCCATTGTTAGTGTCACCAATATGTTCAAGAGAAGTTGCTCAGAGAATTCACCTATGTCTCATCTGCTGCAATACATTCACTCTCCATTCTTTCATGACCGCCACCCTGAACCCTGTATCATCAGATCACTTTCACCTCCAATATCATTTGCTCCATTCTATGTCATAGATGTGGGATTCATTAAGGCCCTCCTATGATGGGTCACTTCTTGTCGACATAAGCTCATTATCCAAGAAGTTGACTTAGGAACAACCCCTTTTAGTACTTTGAAGCTTGCATGCCTCAATGGAAAGTTTCTCACTTTCGGTGACAGGTTTACATCAATGGCCTTCGATCGAGAGGTTTTGAATGTTTTTGATGCTAAGTTCTTTTTCACACCACGTGAATTGTACTGTAGAACTTTGAGGGTCATTTTCATTATTGGTGACTCCTCTTGTGCCTGTTAACAGCTTACATCATTGGTTGGTAATCAGGCGATGTCTTTCCATGTTCGACTCCAGAACATTTTCCACATGGATCGACTTGTACTCCAAGTGAATATGGAACGAGTTTTGAAGACCCCGGATCTAGTTTCATCCATCCAGGCTGCAATATATTCAGGAATATAAAGACATCAAATGTACATCATTGCCGAACAGATGATCATCCAAATCAAAGGATGATGACTCTGTCTGAAATCATCAGTCTGCTACCAGACGGTTGTCTCTCCTATGTCACATGAAAGGTGGAGTTTATTAAAGCTGAGCATGCGGAATTCCCGCCTTCAGCTAGATCAGGAAAATATTATGAATTAATGTATTGGTATTGTATCTTATTACAGATCGGCCTTCCAGTCGGAAAAAACTTCGGATTCTCATGGTAAAGCATTTCACCCGAATTCAAAGGATTAATGACTATGCTTTGGGGGCAAATGTTTAGACATTTTGGCACTACAACCCCAATCATAAATGTCCATAAACGTGAAGGGCTCTAAGTCCCTAAAAGTGTTGCTTCACTACCTAAAGGAACAAGGTTAGCTGATTACATCATCTCCCAGAAGTTCTCCACAGAACACTGCTCAGAAATGGTCAAAAATGGACCATACTGAATGCCCAGTGTAGAGGGTGCGATGCATATCACCTTCCCAGTGTAAAGGGTGCAATGCATACTAGATGGCCCCTCTGTAGGGTGCGATGAGTGAGAATGGACAAATGGCAAGGACAGTTTGCGAGGTGGAAGATCATAGAATCTTCCAGAAACTTCCCCTCTAACACTTGCCTCTCTCATTTCGACCAGGGATGAGTAAGAGATCATCAATCTCCAAGTGGAATCAAGAACTATCAGAGAGAGGAAACTAATCAAAATCCCAAAAGCTAACTCACCCCCCTACAATCATCTATATATGGATCCCTCATCACAAAGATCCAAAGGCTGGAATCTTGTATCTTGTAGGGAAGTGTTGCTGGTTTTCTGGTGTAACTTCATAGTGTTTGGTGATCTAAGATTTACTTGAGGTGAAGAAGGGCTTTCTTGCTGGAGGATGATGCTGGGTAAGAACAATTGGTTTTAATCCTCTTGCTATTCTTGATATTAATAAAGCTATTCAATTGTTTCTCCACATTCGTGTATGTTTGATTGTATATGCATTTATGTGATTAATACATATCTGGTCCTGTGTTATTTATGAATATAGATCTCTGTTCTTCGATAGTATTATGCTGCTTTGGTTCCACAAGTGCTCTCTGAAGCTGTGTAGACAAAGAAGGAGTGGCAAAGATCTATCCAAAAGGAGAGGAACTGAGCAAGGAACCAAGCGCAAGATAAAGGTTGGTGTCCCCTGTTCCCCTCTTGTCTATTTTTCATAAAGGAAAATGAAAATAGTTTTAACTTGTTTGTTTCTAAGATAGCTACCAGTCTTAGTGGGAATAGCAACTCTAAGTGGACACTATTCCCACTAAGACTGGTAGCTATCTTAGAAACAAACAAGTTAAAACTACTTTCGGTTTCCTTTAGGAAAAATAGACAAGAGGGGAACAGGGGACACCAACCTTTGTCTTACGCTTGGTTCCATGCTCGGTTCCTCTCCTTCTTGATAGATCTTTGCTGCTCCTTCTTTGTCTACACAGCTTTAGAGAGCACCTGTGGAATCAAAGCATCATAATACTATCAAAGAACAGAGATCTATATTCATAAATAACACAGGACCAGATATGTATTAACCACACAAATGCATATACAATCAAACATACAGGAATGTGGAGGAAAACTTGGATAGCTTTATTAATATCAAGAATAGCAAGAGTATTACAACCAATTGTTCTGACTGAGCGTCATTCTCTAGCAAGAAAGCCCTTCTTCACCTCAAGTAAAGCTTAGATCACCCAACACTATGAAGTTACACCAAAAAACCAACAACACTTCTCTACAAGATACAAGATTCCATCCTCTCGATCTCTGTGATGAGGGATCCATATATAGATGATTGTAGGGGGGTGAGTCAGCTTCTGGGATTTTGATTAGTGTCCTCTCTTTGATAGTTCTTGATTCCACTTGGAGATTGATGATCTCTTACTCATCCCTGGTCGAAATCAGAGAGGCAAGTGTTAGAGGGGAAGTTTCTGGAAGATTCTATGATCTTCCACGTAAACTGTCCCTGCCATTTGTCCATTCTCGCCCATCGCACCCTACAGAGGGGCCATCCAGTATGCATCGCACCCTTTACACTGGGAAGGTGATATGCATCGCACCCTCTGCACTGGACATTCAGTATGGTCCACTTTTGACCATTTCTGAGCAGTTTTTTGTGGAGAACTTCTGGGAGATGATGTAATCAGCTGACCTTGTTCCTTTAGGTAGTGAAGCAACACTTTTAGGGACTTAGGAGGCCTTAGTTTATGGACATTTATGATTGGGGTTGTAGTGCCCAAAAATATCTATAACGGTTGCCCGTTAAAGCATGAGGTCGTTAATCTTTTGATGTCGGGTGAAATGCTTTACCATGAGGATCCGAAGTTTTTTCGAGCTGGGAGATGACCTGTAATAAGATACAATATAATAAATTATCTTCATGATATTTTTCATGATCTAGCTGAGGCGGGCATTCCCATGCTCAGCTTTATCATTTCACTTTCATATACATAGGACAGACAACCGTCTGTGTAGCAGACTGATGATTTAGACGGAGTCATCATCCTTTGATTTGGATGATCATCTGTTCAGCAATGATGTACATTTGATGTCTTTATATTCCTGAATATATCGCAACCTAGATGGATGAAACTAGATACAGGGTCTTCAAAACTCGTTCCATCTTCACTCGGAGTACAAGTCGATCCATTTGAGAAATGTTCTGGAGTCGAACATGGAAAGACATCGCCTGATTACCAGCCAATGATGTAAGTTATTAACAGGCAGCAGAGGAGTCACAAATAATGTCAATGATCCTCAAGGTACTACAGTACAATTTGCGTGGTGTGAAAAAGGGACTTGGCGTCGAACACCATGCAAAATCTTCTGGTTGAAGGTCATTGATGTAAACTTGTCGCCGAAAGTGAAAAACTTGCCATTGAGGCATGCAAGCTTCAAAGTACTGAAAGGGGTTGTTCCTAAGTCAAATTCTTAGATAATAAGCTGATGTCGACAAGAAGTGACCCGTTGTAGGAGGGCCTTAATGAATCCCACATCTATGACACGAAACGGAGCAAATGATTTTGGAGGTGAAAACGATCTGATGATACAGGGTTCAGGGTGGCAGTCATGAAAGAATGGAGCGTGAATGTATTGCAGCGGATGAGACACAAGTGAATTCTCTGAGCGACTTCTCTTGAACATATCAGTGACACTGACGATGGATTGGTAGCGTTAACCCCAAATATGAATGGTGTGATGGACCAATGGTGATATGACTAGTGAACAGAACAACCCAACCTGACTCAAATGCAGAGAGAAAGTTTCATGCTCAAGAGCGACTTGCTACCAATAATGTTTCTTCAAGTTTTCTTCCAAATTTTCGACCAAAAAGGACTAGGTTTTTGGAAGTGGGACCGAATAGACGTCGCTTTGGAAGTGCGATGGCCGGAAAAAATGACTAGGTTGCTTGGAAGTGGGACCGAATAGACGGCCGTATACAACTTTGATGAACTTCCTTCCTACGGTAAAGGAACAGGTAGACTGCCCCCAAGTTCATTGGAGTCTATGTTTATGAAAATAATTTGAATGGTGTCATTCTATTTCTCTTCAGTGAAGGTATCACTTGAAGATGATCCCTCTGAAGGCAAGACCGGGTCAACTGCCACCTCGACCTTTTGACTTTCATTAGGTATGGATTCAGAGGGTCCATTTTCAATGATAGATGCTTCAACTGACCACAATGGCATGTTGGTCGGATTTTCAACCAGTGGTGGACTCAGCAAGAGTTTCTTATATCCAAGAGGGATCCGTAGCGATGAAACAGGACGGTCATCCAAAACTCTTTTGGCTTCATTTAGGAAGGGACAACAGTGGACGGCATGATCGCCTTCACAAAGTTTACAAGGAAATTTTCAATTCCTTTTTTGTCCAGATACTTCGCTTTCACTGGTTGACAATGTACCTTCAACATGATCATCAGATGTTGACGACACCAGATTGTGCACACGAGGAGACCATTCCCTTAAGATCCGAGGGATGCAAGGACAATCTCAATGATAGTGATCTCCTTTGCAAATGACACATGGAGATTTAGCTTTATACGGTGCGGTGTGAGGATTTTCGCTAGACGACACATGGTTGCCCCCTTTTGCTTTTAGCTCCTTCTTCTTCTTTTCCTTTTTCTCTTTCTACTTCTTCTTCTTCTCAGTTACTTGATATTTAGCTTTACTAGCTTCATCAAGTGAAGAGGAAGGAGGAGAGGGAGAAACAGACGAAGCAAAAGGTTGGGGAGTAACTCTAGGATCACCTGGTTGCTGACATGACTGTTAAGGAATTGTGGTATTCTGAACAACAGAGGTAGAGAAGAGCCATACGGGCAAACCAATCATCAACCCTGGAAGTGAAAATGTGGCCATATGGGGTGCACCAACATCTCCCCAAGAGGAGAAAGGACTAGGATTTCCTCCAAGGGGAAATCCTTGGTTGGTAGACTCCATTTTTCTCAACCTAAAGACCAACGAGGGAACCTGTGATGTTATTCCGATTAAAATAAATTTTAGACGCTTTGACACAACTTGTTTTTTCAATTTTTAAGAGTCGAGAAAAAACAAAAGATGACTCTAATCGCCTTCAATTTTTAATGAGCCTGAAGTGACAAGTGCTCAGATGGACCTTTTCTTTTAAGGAGTCTAAAAAGGAACGAAAGAGACTTCTCTGGAAATCTAGGCAGAGGGATTACCAAACCAATCGCAAAACTGTAGAATACTTTTTATGGTACGGCAGTCAATCTTCCCAAATGTGGTGTTCAGTACATTGCGATCGATAGGGCGGCACACATGGCTTCCTAAGGATAAAGGATGTAACCTATTGTGGTCTCCCAATATATACTCGACATTACATGGGATCACAAGTCCGTACTGGCACTTGTCATCTCAAAGTGGAGGAATCACCCAACCAACAATGAAAACAACAGTTACCAGGTTTTACGATGCTAGAATACGTCTCTAGCCTAGACTTCTAGATGTTGTGCGTTAGGTTCCAAAGCATTTTTAGCTTCATTAAATTTATTTTATTGTTGATTTTGTTTAAAAATTTGCCTTCCAGGTTCACCACGTGATGTGTATACAATTCCTAAAATGTAGTCTAAGGTGATAAACAAATGTTTAATCTTCTTTTGGCAATGAAAATCCTAGCTACTAAGGAAAGAGAACTGAGGGTCTTTCAACAAAGAGCACAGAGCACACACTAAATGCATTGTCCTAAATCAAACCAAGCAGTCTAAATGCAAATGCACATGCATGTATTTGTTTTCAGCCTTCTTAATGTATGAATGACAAGAAGAATGCTAAGTGCAAATTTGAATTATTTTCCAAAGCGACAATACTAACAAATTTCTTTTTTCAAAATGAAATGAAGATAAGGACGCCACTTTGTGATTTCGAAATGAAAATTGTTTTTGACACTTGAAAAACTACTAATTCAAATCACATACAAGAGTAACAATACAATCAACTATCAAGAACAATGGGATTCTCTTCTATGACTGAAAACGACACTCACGACACTTTTAAATCAAGGAACGACAGTCTGATTACGCTACTTCTTTGTAAAAGAGAACTAGAAATGGCACATTATACATAAAAACACTTACAGTTCTTTGCACAATGGAGGCGGAATGATGGAAGAGAAGAGGGTTTCCACAGAGATATACTGACCACAGACAACAAAACTCCTAAATAGAACTGAAAAGAGTGAAGAAAAACCAAAGTCTGAAGGTAAAAATAACCTTCCCTGACCATCGCACCCGTCACACAGGGAATCCAATATGCAGCGCACCTACTACACACGGGAAGTGCGATGCATACATACTGCTTTGAAGGGAAGGTGTGATGGTACCAGTGTGAGACTTTTATCCAGTCTTTGATCACAATTTGCAGTTCAGTTCATGGATTTAGGCCGAGTAAGTGATGTTCAGTAAATATAAATCATAGGGGTTGATCTAAGGAGGTTACAAGAGCCACCACTTAGGGAAATTAGAGTGTTTACAGATCAATTTTTCAATTTATAAACAAAACCTGGAGATAGACTGAAGCAACATTGATCTACTTTGCACTTGCATAGAAAATGCAGTTCGAAGGCTAGCTGGCTTGACTTTAGGCTCCATCTGTAAGTTTATAAACAAACAAAAATAGACTAACAAAAAATCTATTTACTCCCCAATGGAGTCGCCATTTGGTTACCGGGAATAGTGTCCACTTAGAGCTGCTATTCCCACTAAGACTCGTAGCTATCTTAGAAACAAACAAGTTAAAACTACTTTCATTTTCCTTTATGAAAAATAGACAAGAGGGGAATAGGGGACACCAACCTTTGTCTTGTGCTTGGTTCCTTTCTCAATTCCTCTCCTTCTCAATAGATCTTTGTCGCTCCTTCTTTGTCTACATGGCTTCAGAGAGCACCTGTGGAATCAAAGCAGCATAATACTATCGAAGAACAGAGACCTATATTCATAAATAACATAGGACCAGATATGTATTAACCACACAAATGCATATACAATAAAACATACACAAATGTGGAGGAAAAATTGAATAGCTTTATTAATATCAAGAATAGCAAGAGGATTACAACCAATTGTTCTGACCCAGCATCATCCTCCAGCAAGAAATCCCTTCTTCACCTCAACTAAAGCTTAGATCACCCAACACTATGAAGTTACACCAGACGAATGTGGAGGAAAACTTGAATAGATTTATTAATATCAAGAATAGCAAAAGGATTACAACCAATTGTTCTGACCCAACGTCATCCTCCAGCAAGAAAGCCCTTCTTCACCTCAAGTAAAGCTTAGATCACCCAACACTATGAAGTTACACCAAAAAACCAACAGCACTTCTCTACAAGGTACAAGATTCTAGCCTCTGGATCTCTGTGATGAGGGATCCATATATAGATGATTGTAGGGGGGAGTCAGCTTCTGGGATTTTGATTAGTGTCCTCTCTCTAATATTTCTTGATTCCACTTGGAGATTGATGATCTCTTACTCATCCCTGGTTGAAATCAGAGAGGCAAGTGTTAGAGGGGAAGTTTCTGGAAGATTCTATGATATTCCACCTCGCAAACTATCCCTGCCATTTGTCCATTCTCGCTCATCGCACCCTACAGAGGGGCCATCCAGTATGCATCGCACCCTTTACACTGGGAAGGTGATATGCATCGCACCCTTTGCATTGGGCATTCAGTATGGTCCAGTTTTGACCATTTCTGGGCAGTTTTCTGTGGAGAACTTCTAGGAGATGATGTAATTAGTTGACCTTGTTCCTTTAGGTAGTGAAGCAACACTTTTATGGACTTAGGAGCCCTCAGTTTATGGACATTTATGATTGGGGTTGTAGTGCCCAAAAATGTCTATAACAGTTTCCCCCTAAAGCATGAGGTCATTAATCTTTTGATGTCGGGTGAAATGCTTTACCATGAGGATCCGAAGTTTTTTCGAGCTGGGAGGTGATCTGTAATAAGATACAATACAATACGTTATATTCATAATATTTTTCATGATCTAGCAGAGGCAAACATTCCCATGCTCAGCTTTATAAATTCACTTTCATGTACATAGGGCAGACAACCATTTGTGTAGAAGACCGATGATTCAGATGGAGTCATCATCCTTTGATTTGGAAGATCATCTATTTGGCAATGATGTACATTTGATGTCTTTATATTACTAAATATATCGCAGCCCGGATGGACGAAACTAGATCCGGGGTCTTCAAAAATTGTTCCATATTCACTCAGAGTACAAGTCAATCCATGTGAACAATTTTCTGGAGTCAAACATGGAAAGACCACACAAAATCTTCTGGTCGAAGGTCATTGATGTAAATCTGTCGCCGAAAGTGAGAAACTTGCCATTGAGGCATGCAAGATTCAAAGTACTGAAAGGGGTTGTTCCTAAGTCAACTTCTTGGATAATGCGCTGATGTCGACAAGACGTGACCCATTGTAGGAGGGCCTTAACGAATCCCACATCTACGACACAAAATGGAGCAAATGATTTTGGATGTGAAAATGATCTGATGATATAGGGTTCAGGGTGGCGGTCATGAAAGAATGGAGCGTGAATGTATTGTAGCGGATGAGACACAGGTGAATTCTCTGAGCGACTTCTTTTGAACATATCGGTGACACTGATGATGGATTGGTAGCATTAACCCCAAAGATGGATGGTGTGATGGACCAATGGTGATATGACCAATGAACAGAACAAGCCAACCCAACTGAGATGCGGAGAGAAATTGTCATGTTCAAGAGCGACTTGCTACCAATAAAGTTTCTTCAAGTTTTCTTCCCAATTTTCCCTTGTCATTACTGACCATTACCTCTTTATTTTTGTCAAGCTTGAGGAGGATAACATATGATTGTTCTATAATTTGTCCTTTGGGCGAACCTATCGCTATGTTTTAATGAGCCTAGTGACAGTGAAACTCGTTCTTGTCCATTTGGACAAGTTTGTCGCTATTAGGTTTTAACGAGTTTAACGACAAAGATAACTCGATCCTTTTCAATTTTAGAGAGTCTGAAAGGGACAAAAAGGAAAATCCAATGATTCTTTTTTTGTCATATAATCCCTCAAGTCTGAAAAAGTGTAAAATAATATGAAAGGGATGAATTTTCGATAGTTTTAATGAGCCGAACAAGACAAGCGCTCGATCGTTTTGTGTAATAATCCCTCAAGTCCAAAAAGATTAAAATATAGAGGAGGGATAGCACTTCTGATGACTTTAACAAGCGAGAGAGGCTAATCACTCAACAATATTTTCATATTTTACGAGTCAGTTGAAAAGAGCTTAAAGGAGACTCGTTTTCCGAGGAACGAGTGATGATTTCGGGTGGCGGCTGATTCCAGGTAAGGTTTGGAATTTTCCAATCATGGCAGCGTCACAAGGATGGCTAACAGAATCACTCTTCACATATGTTCCTCGAAAGGGGTAAACAATCAAATGGAGGTGAATGATCAGCTAAAAGAAAGTGGAGGTGATGATGAGAACATGACCAAGGCTTAAAAGTTGATGATAATGCATTCACAATGGTTATTTGCTGAGGATCGGTTCATTTTTTAATGAGCTTAAACTCTGGGGGAAACATTTGTTCATTGCTTATGTTTATTTTTTAACGAGCTTGAATTCCGTGTTAAAAATACTCGTGATAATGGTCATTGATTCCTTGATTCACCATTAGCATTTTGTTCTTTCAAATATTGTACTACCTAGCATTTTACCATTTCATTTGAACTTGGTTTGTTGGAGCTTTGGAGGTGCTTTTCCCTCTAATTTTCACTAGCTGATTTTGGGAGATTCTGTGGACAATTTTTTATGCCATCTGGACTAGGTAAAAGCTAAACTTGTGCTCTTCAGTTGCATTCTTTTCTTTTCGAATTCTGAGCATGTTTCCATGCTTTTCTGAGCCTCTAGGGTTTGAACAATTCAACCTGGATCCATCGCACCCTTCCTTAATTGAAAGGTGCGATGCATACTGGCCTTATCACTGGCCAGTCAGTATGCATCACTCCCAGTGCACTTCTGGGGTGCGATGGGCGCAAGGAGGAAACTTTTTGCACAACTTTCTCATGGATTTTTGCCTATTTTTTTCCAAATCAAGACCTTGACTCTTCTCTTGTTTGTTTTTCAGAGATTCACCGGAGCAAAATGGTTGTTATATGGCGAGAATATGAGCATGAAGAAGAGGACAAGGTTTCTTTACATGATCCGAGTACAGTAACTGCATTGCGGAACTGTGGCCTGTTGAAGTTTTTCTGCATCTCTAGCATGAGGCAACAAATCAACTTGTTGCAATATTTCCTCAATGCCTAGGATTCTACTAACCAGGTGTTCGAGATCAGGGGCTAATCTATCCCCTTGACTGTCGTGGACATCTATTTTTTGATCGGTTTATCGAGGCATGGTGCCCCTCTCTCATTATCAGGTCCTGCCTGTGGGGGTGAGTCCGTGAGGGAGTATATTCGTCGACACTGCAGAGAGGGATCTCAGCCGAGTACGGATGGCAAGATCAATATCTGAGATGTCACTGACCGACCCTTGAGGAGCATTCTATTCACTTTTTCTAGACTGGCTGGTAGTGTGGCTCTTCACATAGCTAACAGGTCTTACATGCAGTATGCTTTGGAATGCCTTGAACCGAAGGTGTTCAACTGGTGTGATTCAGTACTCTTTGTGATGAAAGAACAAATAAACAAAGTGAAAGGTGGGAGATCCAAGAATTTCGGCTATGGTTCTATTTTGACCACTTTTGCTTTGGAGAAGATCCCACTGATGCAGCCGCAATACATCTCACTTGGTTTACCTCCACCGACTGAGCCACGGATGTAGAGATGGGTTGACCTTATGTCTCGACATGCTAGCTAGCCTCAGATTTCTTTCTCTGATACCTTCTTTGATTGGTTTGATCATCAGGAGATGGTGTATGTCAAGTTTCCATATGTTGGTATGGACTTCCGAGGTGACCCAGATTTGGTGTTGTTGATTGATGAGCAGTGGGGCACTATGGGTAAATTCTTTGACCATATCTCTGTTTATTGTTTTTATAATGTTCTTATGTTTTCTTTGATCAATACTAATCAAAACTCATGTGCTCATGCAGATATCAAACCAGTTCGACCATCAAGTATGTTAGAGAGGACCAGCTGCCACACTAGCAGGAAAGGCTGTGGGGAGGGCTATCCTCCGTGAACTTGATGTGGCCGAGACTCTTTCAACATTACAGGATCAGGTCGAGGGTCTCACCCTTGGTATTCTGGATGTGAGGATTGACAAGTTGCCTCTGTGGTTGCAGCGACATACTACTGGCATGCCGAGTCGATGGACTAGGCTTTTACGCATGATCGCACAAGCGATGAATTGTTATCACCAACATCATTAGACTAGGGTGCCCCCCAGCATTTTGAGTTTTGGGTCATTTGACCAATTTTGTCTTGATTACGAAACATTATGTGTAAACCATAAACAATCATCATATATATATTTTTGATTTTTGGAGTTTTATTTCAGTTAAGCTAAGTGATCCTGTTGCAAATATTGACGAAATGCTTCTTTTTATAAATGTTGGCTATGTCTATCTAATACATAATTTGCCAATGAGTCTGTCAATGTGTTTAAATTTCTGGAAATATGCTGATATTGAATGAAATCAAACCGTCTTTCCAAAATTCTGACACTTAGGAACATGTGATAGATGGCTGGATTTCATACAGAATAAATACCAATGAGCTGTAGAATGACGAGTTGTGAGTCTAGCCTAACAACAAGTCGGAATACGCCATGTGCAATGGCATTAGAGAGGAGTTCTATCAACGTGCTATATTCAACAATATTTTTCATCGACCGACCAATACATACCCCTCTAAAACTCACTAACTCGCTGCTAGGATCGAACATGGCCCAGGCCACAGAAGATAAGTTCCGCGTACTACAACTCGCTTCATCAGCATATCCAACGAATGATTCCAGTAATTTCAACATCTGCAACAAATGAAAAAAGTGGATTACCGAACCGAAATAATTACCCTTAACAAAAACAAAAATGTAACAAAATCATAGGGATTACTACGCGGAATTAAGCATAGTAACGGTTGAGGTACAACCCATTTCGGGGTTGCGCCAGTGGAATCCCATCATAGTCCATCAACTTGTAGGCTCCTTTTACTAATACACATTTAACAATATAGGGACCCATCCATAAAGGTTTGAACTTCCCTACTCCCAACTTATCGGACTCCTGGTCGTAAAGTAAGACCAAGTCACCTTCTGAGAAGACATGAGGTTTGACATTTTTGTATAACTATGCTTTGACTCGTTTCTTATGGGCTTCGTTAGTCAAAGTTGCATCACGATGGGTTTCATCCAATTGGATTAGTTCCAAGAAATGAGCCTCTTCTTCTGAAGTTCTGGGGAGAAGGTCAACTGTGAGCTTGAGGGACAAGATTTCTCACTGAACTGGTAAGATTGCTTCCAGACTGTACACTAGTTGGAAAGGTGTAAACCCGGTTGCATTTCTCACCAATGTCCGGTATGCCCACAGGGTTGAGTATAGGATCAGGTACCAACTCTGTTTATGGACTCCAATCATCCTTTGCAGCATGCGCTTCAGGACCTTGTTGATTGCCTCAACTTGTCCGTTAGCTTGTGAATAGTACGAAGTAGAGCTGTCATGGGACAGTCCTAATTTGGCAGCCAATTCAACCATCATGTGATTGCAAAAATGTGATCCATGATCTGTGACTATGGCCTGTGGAACGCCGAATCTGGAGACTACATGATTAAAAAAGAAAAGGGCAGTCGTTTTGTCACTGTTGTTTAATGTAGGCATCGCCTCGGCCCATTTGGTAAAATAGTCTACTGCGACTATGATATACCCATGCCCCCCGACTGAGATGGGGTTACATGTCATGAAATCTATGCCCCATTTGGCGAATGGCCCAACAACAACTATTGGTTGCAGCGGTGCAGGTGGTCTTCTAGTTTTGCTATCGAAGATTTGGCAAGCATGGCAACTTCTTACTGTGGTTATGCAATATTTGAACATTGTTGGCTAGAAGTATCATGCTCGCAAAATATTTTGCACCGTAGCATAACCAGATTGATGCCCCCCACATGCGCTTGAATGACAATCATTCAGGACTTTTTTGGCCTCCTCATGCATGAGGCACCTTTGCAGAACTGTATCGATACCACAATAGTAAAGGGTATCACCGATGATCACGTAGTCTTTCGATTGGTATCAAATGCGTCGTTGTTCAGAGCGTGAGGTATTAGACCTATATGTTTGGGTATGGAGATACATGATTATATCTTCGTACCACAGATTGCTTGAAGATATCAAAAACAAATTTTCATCCACAATTGCTTCTTCGGATGTTGCATCGTTGGACTCCACTGGGAATAGTGTCCACTTAAAGCTGCTATTCCCACTAAAAATAGTAGCTATCTTAGAAACGAGCAAGTTAAAACTACTTTCATTTTCCTTTATGAAAAATAGACAAGAGGGGAACAGGGGACACCAACCTTTGTCTTGCGCTTGGTTCCTTGCTCGTTTCCTCTCCTTCTCGATAGATCTTTGCCACTTCTTCTTTGTCTGCATAGCTTCAGAGAGCACCTATGGAATCAAAGCAGCATAATACTATCAAAGAACAGAGATCTATATTCATAAATAACACAGGACCAAATATCTATTAACCACACAAATGCATATATAATCAAACATACACGAATGTGGAGGAAAACTTGAATAGCTTTATAAATATCAAGAATAGCAAGAGGATTACAACCAATTGTTTTGACCCAGCATCATCCTCTAGCAAGAAATCCCTTCTTCACCTCAAGTCCAGCTTAGATCACCCAACACTATGGAGTTACACTAGAAAACCAACAACACTTCTCTACAAGATACAAGATTCCAGCCTCTGGATCTCTGTGATGAGGGATCCATATATAGATGATTGTAGGGGGGTGAGTCAGCTTCTGGGATTTTGATTAGTGTCCTCTCTTTGATAGTTCTTGATTCCACTTGGAGATTGATGATCTTTTACTCATCCCTGGTCGAAATCAGAGAGGCAAGTGTCAGAGGGGAAGTTTCTGGAAGATTCTATGATCTTCCACCTCGTAAACTGTCCCAGCCATTTGTGCATTCTCGCCCATCACACCCTACAGAGGGGCCAACCAGTATGCATCACACCCTCTACACTAGGAAGGTGATATGCATCGCACCCTCTACACTGGGCATTCAGTATGGTCTAGTTTTGACCATTTCTAAGCAGTTTTTTGTGGAGAACTTCTGGGATATGATGTAATCAGCTGACCTTGTTCCTTTATGTAGTGAAGCAACACTTTTAGGGACTTAGGAGCCCTCAGTTTATGGAAATTTATGATTGGGGTTGCAGTGCCCAAAAATTTCTATAACAATCATGTCTTGGTTCTTAAACCATTTTCACTCACTAACTTATAAAATCATGAAATGATGGTAGAGGCAACCTTTACATGGGCATCTTAGTTAGATCCTTGCTAGCATATGTTGCCCATGCTACTATATTAAGTAGGCTCAGGAGTCCTCTTTAGTCCCACCATGAATTGTGCATTGAAGACTCATTCTCTTACTTATTTTCTATTTTTCTACCTTTATACCCTAGAGGCTCCTTTCTGTTGAGTTGTACTGATGCATTGCCTGTTGACCATTTGTACCTTTTGGCCTTAAGTTGGCTTCACTCGGACTCATGTTTAAGACACCTTTTGACCATGTATTTTGAAAAATCAACCTTGTAGTCACTTAGCCTTTGCAACTTGATACCTTCTTACTCGTGGAAATAACATTCCTTTGAGTGTCACTAACCAATTTCATCACCTTGAATTGAGCATAGGAATTTTCCCCTCCTAGGAACTAGTGCATCTGTATTTGGACACTCGTTCTTTCCAATGTACCATAAGCATTCTTGTATTCCTTTTTAGGCTTTCTAAATATGAAAAAGACAAAATAATATTTATATTCCAAAAAGAGTCAAAATGGCACATTACTTCCATGATTGATGGCAGCTACAGTGAGTTGTGTCACCCTTGAAGAAAGCACTCAAAATTAAGTCTTTACTCCATTGGGATGGGCTTTAGTTTGACTTAGGAGAGCCTTAACCTTGTTATTGAGTTGGTGCTCCTGTGGTTGGTTATCTCTTCCAATCATATGGAAAGTTTGGTTGTGCCTCTTGCATGACAAACTTATACAAACTTATCATATGATGCCATACTGTCACATTTGAGTTGTGCTTTTGTTCAAGGTAAGTAAACCTGATTCAACCTTATTGTGGTGTCCCTTGAATCATTTTTAGTCATCCATCCCTGGTTTTCAGAGTGATGTTCACTATCACATCAGTTATTTCGTCCTTTTCACATGTTGGTTTGAGAAGGTCTCTGTCGATTTCTTTCTGGTGGGTCTTGCTCTTATCGACTATGACAAATTTCTCTAAGAGTAGACCTAGAGCCACACCTTGGCCGTATTTTCATTACTGATAGGTCACCTTGTGCTCAACATCAATCAAAATCATGGGTCTTTGACTGAGTGGTTTCCCTTATATTCAATGTTAGCTTTCATTATCACACATTGGGATTTGTGCAACCCTTGGTTTCCATTTGACCCAATTGGTGGATTCCTCGCCTCTGTGTCAACTTTCATTATTGGTTGGTTCAAAGGGTTTCTATCGTACTCTAGCTACATCTTATGTAAGCTGGAAACGTGCTTCCGTTGGGCTACTACATCTTTCTTCATTCGATTCCTTCCATATTATTGGCCTACAAATTACACTCGTGATGGATTGATGAAGAATGCCTTAATGCCTTCCTTCCAGCAGATCATTTCCCATCAAATTCAACTCATTGCTCTGGGAACAAGGTCTAGAGTCCATTTGGTAGTAACTTAGGGTTTGTAGTCATTAGTGGTAGACTCCTTCACTATCGACAGTGGGAAAACATCATTGTCTCCTGATTGATAGATTCTTCCAGGTGTTCGACTTCATCTCATTTATTCACACTTGTTAGATTGTACTAGGTACCTTGGCTCTAATCATCATTATCAGTGAGTAGTCTCATGTTTGTTAATGGTATACATAAATGAATGGTAATCAAATGATTTCTCACATGGTTGACTTTAGATAATTTATTCCCATTGTGTAGAAATGTACCACGGAAGTTGGTGAAGACCTCGAGTTTGCAACAACATTTGTTGGTTCGCTTTCCAGTTCCTCCTGTTTCTGCCAATGATACCACCCACCTTATATGTTATAGTTCATTACGGTGACATCCTATATGGTGGCACCCGAGTTGCATGTAGTACCATTTGTTCCACTATTTGACTTGGTACTTTTTGGATCTGCTTTACGACTTCAGTGATCAACTTTCTACATCAGCATAATTGATCAGTTCTTTACATGTGATATTGAGACATGTACTTCTATGGATATGATCAGATGATACACTGTGCATTTCTAGTCCTTTTATACTTGTATAAATATTGAATTATCTTTTGTATTTGATATGCAGACATGCTTTCTTATCTATGAGCATGGGTATGCACACCTCAGGCATCAAATTTCTTTCTGATCTATTCCACTAGCTTGGGAAGCTAGATTCTGGTGAATGCCTCTTAAGTATTGGCATGATTCCTTCTATACACTGAATACATTTCAGCCATCATGTACCCCTTCTGACCTCATATATTAGGGGGCATCTGTTATAGCACCATTTACCCCCTTGGTAGATTTGATTCTCTGTGTTATGGCGTAGGGCAACTCTTCCCTTCTAGACTTGGTCCAAATTCTAAAAATCAATGTTTTAAATCCCATACTCTATTTTTCTTTGTATACAAACTGTGTACACACAGCTTAGTCTATACCCAACCCATGTATATGTGTTAAAACATTAAAAAATATATAATCTCCTTAAACTTGGGCAGATTTTATGGGTTTTACCTATTACTCACCTACTATAGCTCATGCCCCAGTTGTTTCCCAACTGAAAAACTAATTTGGAGAAGTGTTGGCCTAGTGGGTCCTGACCCAGGTTCAGAGTTAGTTGTGCCAAACAAATCCCTACACTACTGGCACTTCGGGCATCAATTCGCAGAGTGTGGACTGAAGTCTCACCTGAAGTAATATGGGGGGGTGTTGGAACCAAGTTTCCACACCCAGAGATCAGCGTGACATCGTTTTGTGCCCTAAATCTGTCTTCGTGCAGATTGATAAGCCCCTACGTTTTATCAATATAACTTCCTTTAATTAGCCTCTAGACCTCTGCAAAGGTCTATGACTAGCTTTCATGGACCCTAAATAGGTGAATCAGCTACTTACGCGCATCATCGATTACTCTTAGCCCAATATTTATTCAAATCTACTTTAAGTGTTTGATATTTTTAACGTACAATGATATAATCTTTGCGTAAGTACTTACCATTAATTGTGTTCAGATAACAACATAGATCTAGCAAATTCATGCATAAATACATTATTATTTCACACAACCATCATTCATCACAGCATAAAGTGCATTCATACATAACATAAGATAATAGATAAAACACAAGTATTTCTACAACAATATTCTTTATTGGTATTCATGTACCTTTATAGACTTAAGACTTCCCTATGCACTTAGTTGTAGGGGTCCACACACTCAGCTAGGGACTCTACTCTAAACCTCTGCACACTCGAATGTAGAGCCTTTCTTCTACCTTCTGCGCTAACTTAGACTCCTTCGCTTGTACCCATAGAAAACTTCTACTCATGATGCTTATTATGCCTTAGACTCTCTAAGACACACCTATTTATACAATCCCATGGTTCGCAGACCACGGGTGGATCTTCAAAAGCTTACTTAACTTGCATAAAGGAAGGGTAAAACCCTTTTTGACTTTTAACTAGCTACGTGCTCCGCGACCACAACTTACAGAGACTTTACATCTTTTTACAACAAAACTTGGGCTTCCGGCCCAAAACTTGGGATTTTTCCCCAAAATTGACCCAGGGGACCCCATCCTAATAGGCCCCCAACACAAATATCATGACTCACCCTCGATTCACTCAACTGGCATAGAAATCTTGCTGTGAATATCCCCTCGCTCCACTTGTGCAACCGCTACTTCAGTCACACTCTACGTGGCTACTTGCTTCATTTTTTCTACTAGCTACTCTGTGGATGGTCATTCACTAGCTCCCTTGATCCGTTGTTGCGTACTCTCTAAGTTCAAAAACATTTCCTGTATGTTGGCCTAGTCTACGTAGGCTTCATCCAACCAAGGCCCCAACCTGGCCTTAAGGATTGCATATTTCTTCTGTGTTGTTTCCACCTATGTAAGGAGCTTCTTAGCCTCTTGTAGCTTGGTGAGGCGCTATGTTGTAGCAACATTGTGCATCATCACCCTTACCTCGTCATATTGTTTTTGGAGCTCGTGCACCTTTGTATTTAATACCTGTAGGGTGGCATCTTCCTGTAGGGTCATCGCTACTTCCAAGTGCTACTCAAATAGCGCGATGCAGTCCACAACTACAGTATCCAGCGTAGAAACTCCATCTTTAACAATGGCTTCGCGTTGTTCCCTAACCTCCAGTGGAGTTGAAGGCTGTGACTTTAGCTCCGGTTCAGTGATTTTCATTTTTAGTTCGAACTAAAGTTTGGCCACCTTTGCCTTGGCGTCACGCACACCCACAACAAGTTTTTTGATCTTGGCCTCCAACGATGCTTCCTCAGGTATGTGTCATTAGTGTCAGTCTTTGCAACCTTCCTCCAGTGATCAAATATGCTCTTACAAAGTGGTTTTAGGATGTCAAAGTCAAATTTTGTCATTTCAGTGAGTCTTTAAGTAAAATTTGGTCATTAGGTATTAGGTCTAGGGTTTGTTTTCACTCCTTTCAAAATTGTCCAAATGTCGGTCCATGTCACCATTCAGCTGAGTGTACCATCATTCAAAGAGTTTTCATCATCATTTCAGGTTCCCACGGGTCATTTTACACCTTGTTCGTGCTTCAGTTGTACTTGGGTAAGGTTCATTTCCCTCTCCTAGGGTTTTGAAGGTAATTTCTCTTGGATGGTCAAATCATCAACAAAACTTGTGTCCTGATGTTCATACACCTTCCCCTATCCTTAATGTACCTTATTAAGCACTTCCTATCACTGATATCCCTCAAATTCCTCATTTTCCCACAAACCCTAGTTTCTTGCTACAATTTGACAATTTTCTAGATTGGGCTTGTGTTTAGCCTTTTTGGACCCCTTCCCCTCACTCAATCTTTGAAATTCCACTTTCCCCTATTTCCTAGCATCTCTCCCTACTTCTCAAAATTTTCTCAAGAATTTAGAAGCCCCTTTTCCCTTTCATTTCACTTCATTTCGAAAAATACCCTGTTCCACACATCAGGATAGGTTTTACTCAAATGATGCTTCTGAGCAAGGAAAAATGAATTTAGAAAAACTGAGAGAGATTTTTTTCCACAATAGGCTAAGGAAGAAAACACTCCACTATTTACACAGGTTTCATGGTTGTAGAGAAATGTCAAAAAATAAAGTTGTCACAGGAGGGTTGCCGCACCTCTGGAGTGGCCTTGGGAAAATCAAGATTTCTCCTAGCTTGTTGTGCCAAATGACTTTCTTGATGAGTCAAATGATAACTAGACATAAAGTGCTTTCCAATGCACTATCATGAGCTCAATTTGGAGTTGAGGAAGACCTTCCAAAGTTGACTACAACAGCAATCTGCCTTTAACCTTTAAGTAGCCTCATTTTGCACATTTTTACCAGTCTTGGGAGATTTGACTTTTGACAGGGAAAATGAACTCCAAATTGAAAAATTCAATTTTTTAGAAATTATACTCGATAATATTTCCCATGAGCTATCGTGCACCCAATTTGGACACCAGGAAGGCCTCAAAACCTAGTCTACAAAAAGGTGCTACGCACCTGGGAGGCGTTACGCACCTGACAAGGTTTTCCTTTGTTAATTTTCACTGGCGCTACGCCCCTAGTAGCCAAGCCCCAAAACGCTCCAAAATCACTCAATTTTCTTCAAACCTCTCAAGTTACCTCTTGGCAAGTAAGTAAAGCCTCTCATCTAGCCTAGCAAGGGATTTTTTCATCCTTGGTGGTGATTTATGTGTCTAAAAAACAAACCCTAGCTATCACTTAAATTGTCTTGCCAAAGTTGCATAGGGTTTTGTTTTCTATTGTTAATTTCCCTTTGATTATTCTCCACACCCCATTCCCTTACCTTGCCACTAAATTACCCTAAACCCCTTCCTCTTTCCCCCTCCCAAAATCATTGGCATTCACTCTTTATTACCAAACCCTAAACCTTATACAATATTCCTAAACTAACCCTATACATTCCAAAAACCCTAATCCCATTTCCTATTCCCTCACTACATTCCCTCCACCATCAAAAATCTCATTTATAGTCATACAATCAGTCAATCCCATTTCCCAAAAGGAAAAACAGGAGTCACCTTATTCACCCTCATACCTTAAAGAAAAATCTCTTCATACTCATCCTTTTCCACCCCAAATTTGACAGTATGGAAATAGATTCAGCATATGAGAGGGATGATGAAACTGTCAATGATTCTTCCCAAGAGGCTCATGCACCAAGAAAACAAGTAGCTTACTAACAAAAAATTACTCCTGGAGATGCAGATCATCAAAGAAAACCGACAAAAGTCCAAGAGGGCAAAAGGCAAGTTGACATCCACTGAGAAAAATGACAATGACCGGGAATATGTGTTGGAGAAGGTGAATATGCACTTGGAGAAGCTAATTGAGAAAACCAACAAGGAGAAAATTATGTTGCACCACATGGTTTATCACTATTTTGCCTGGAAAAAATTTGTAAAACAAGGATAAGGAGCCTAAAAGCCAAGTTAAGAAAGAATTTGAGGAGAAAGAAAGAGCAAGATAAGCTAAAAATATTGGCTGAAGCTTCATTGTTCCAGCATAGCACCTAACATAGATCACTCATGCCAAATTTCAAGAAATTTGGTGAAATTTTTGACATTTTTTGAAAATTTCAGGGAAAAACAGGTTTTTCCAGTAGGTGCGTAGCGCCACTGGCGCTCGCTTTTGATAGGGACCTCCATTTGAAGAAAACTTGGAATTTTTGGATTCCTTATGAAAAGCTATGCATGCTCAGAAATTACTAGGAAATTTTGACAAGTTTTTGACCTCCAAAAGGGCCAAAAACACCCAAAAAATGCCCTCTCTGCCACTTTTTGGCCACACAGGAAGCAGTCTTGGGAGATTGCAATTTTGGAGGGGCAAATGGACTCCAAATAAAAAAATTCAAGCTTTTCTGAACCGTAGACTCATAGGGATTTCCAACGAGCTATTCTTCACCTGATTTGGAGTTCGGGAAGCCCTCCAAAAGCAGCTTGGAAAAAGTGCTACGCACAGAAAAATGACACTACGCACAAGATGAAAAAGTGCCAATTTAGCTCAAAAATTGTTTTTCGCCTAGTTTTCTTCTAGCTTGACTTTTTCTCTCTTATGGTCAAATACATGATGTGAAATGATGTAAATTGATGTAGTATGATGTAAAAATGACAAAAATTGACTTGATAAGGTAGATACATCAATTGTAGGTGGTTTAGAGTTGAATGAATCAGTTTCCTAGGTTTTAGAGGCAAGCTGTTCCACTGCCTATTTTTGTGTTCCTAGTTTAGATATGGTTGAAACCACCCCTCTTCTCATGGATTCGACCCCTGATGGATAGGACAGGTGGTTTGGAGGTCTATATCATGTATTTTTTCAATCATTTGTCAAGGTTAGACTCTTGTGGATGCTTTGAGCACTATTGTACATCACTTCTATAGTTCGACAAGGAAATAAACTAGGGTTTTGCAACATTTTGTGGGATTCTAGTGGTAATGTGCTTTAGCATTGTGTTGTTCTCAGTTATTCAGTGTTATTATGTTTATGTATGCCATTATCTCTCTCTTTCTGCATAGCTAAATGAATCAAGTTTGAAAAGTTAGAATTCATTGGTATTTCAGTGTTCTTCCTTGGGGTTTGTTTAGTTCTATATGTTTTCAACTATTTGAAGAGGACTCATGACATTTGCATTCCCTCTCTAGCTCCTCACTAGTCTTTAGACTCACCATTACACTCATTTCAAAGTGCTAAAACACTTTCCTACCTCGCTCCACAGAAACCTTTGCAAATCTGTGTTCATTTCTTGAACCCAAAACTACCTTCCTCATTTGATCCAGCAACCAACCAGTTAAATCAATCAAATTCCTTTGATAAAACATACCTAGCCTAAAATTAGTTTCTATATCAATCATCTCAAGCCTTTCTTGATAAATTTTCATTGAGATTTACAAGGAGAGAGCCCTCTCCTGACCTGGTAGGGCTAGCTATCAGGTTAAGCGTGGTTTGATGTTACCCTAGACCTGCCTTTCTCAGCCTGAGGTAGATTTAGCCCTAACATGTGCAACTCCGACACTGTCCTGCATGATTCTGCCATTGTGGCTACTAACTGAGTTCTCTGCACCTAGATGGTGTCTTTTTGTTTCAAAGCCTTCATCTTCTCAACGAACATCTACTCGTTTCTCACTCAATATTCGCTTTTGAGGCTGAGGGTGTCCTGCTTATGTGCTCTTAACTCATCATCACACCTCTCTGTAGCATGTGGAGATACTCATTGTGGAGCACGGCAAGGTTGATGCCGATGTTCTTTAGAGAACTCACAATGACCTTCTCATTGGCTGCCTCTACGCTCAATGATCCTTCTGGTAGAGCGCCTGCCCGGAGGTCCAACGATCTGACCATCTTTGCTGCCTGGCTGGTCCTGGATGCTAAGCTGTTAAAATTGGAAACTAGGGCCAAACTCCATGTGGGTCATTTTATTTATGGTAGCTAATATTTTTATTGGATCCCTCTCATTGAGAGGTGTAGGATTGATCTAAATATCATATGATTCCGATAAGTATTTATGAAGTTATGAATTTATTTATGTTATGGACAAATTGTTAAGTCAGCCAACAACTTATGTAGGCTCAGAAGCCCAACAGTCATGTCTATTCAACCTCTACGTTTTAGTATAAATAGAAGAGGACTTCAAGTCATTTCTACACACACTTGGATATCTTCCTCTCTCTAGTTGTCTTTGGGTTTTAGTAGGAGGAGAGATCCTAAGGAAAAGCTAGAAAATCTGGAACTGTCGGAAAAGCTGGAAAAGCCAGAATTGCCAGAGAAGCCAGAATATCCAGAAAATCCAGAAAAGCTGGAACTGTTGGAAAAGCCGGAAAACTGGAAAATCCAGAAAAAAACTGGAAAAGTTGGAACTGCCAAAAAAGCTGGAAAAGCCAAAACTACCAGAAAAGTTGGAAACACCGAAAAAGCTGGAAATATCAGAAAAGCCAAAAAAGCTAGAAAGGCTGGAAAAGCCAGAAAAGCCAGAACTGCTAGAACTGCTGAAAAAGCCAAAACTATCGGAAAATTTGAAACTGCCGGGAAAGCCCAAAAAGCCGAAAAAGCTGGAAAAGCCAGAAATGTCGGAACTGTTGCAACTGCTGGAAAAGCTGGAACTACTAGGAACTGCCAAGACAGCCAGAGCATCTATCTCCAAAAGAAGGAAACATGATGTATGAGATCATGGGCAGCATAATAAGTAGCATGATGATATGAGCATGGGCAGCATAATGATGCATGATGATATGAGCATGGGAAACATAATGATGAATGAGATCACGAGCATGGGCAGCTTGATGATGAATAAGACCATGGAAGATGCAGCATGATGAGCAGCATGAAGATGAGAGCAGCTCAATCATCAAGGTTCAACACATGTGACAGTACAGTAAGGTGTTACATGGTAATTTGCAGAAAATAGATGAGATGTAGCACTATGATAGGTGAATGAGTCACCTTAGAGAACTAGTTGAAGCAATATGTCTTCAACTGATCTCATGTCGATATCAAAAGTCAAAGGGATTGACTTCTATTGTAAATGTACTATCTCTCTCACTTTCTCTACTGAACTTTGAAGAACATAAAGTAAGAATTGATCAAGGGTTTCCCCACATTGGGGTTTGTCCCTGGCTAGTGCCACTCCTTGTGTCCTCTTGTCTTGGCTTGTCTTTTGCGATTTATATTTATGTTCTATATATAGTTTAGTTTATGCTGATGTGATTGCTAATGTGGAAAATAAATTGAAATAAATTTCTCTAGCATAGAACATACCTAAAATTTACACAATCTTGTCTGAGTGGTGCTTACCTGCGCTGCACCGACCTAGATCCTGTTGGTCTAGATCTATAGCTTGCGAAGATCCTTTTGGAGAGTACTAAGCGAGTGAAAGTGCTTCTCTTCAAACTATTGTAACAGTTCTGCAGTGGCATCTCATACCATATCTCTGATCTCATTGAGATTGCCTTCTATTAGTGTGATTGGATCCAGCCAGGGCTTTGTCGATTTTGACTTCTTCTAGGGCCCCTCCTTCTACTGATTCTTGTACCTTTTTATCCAAAAGGGAGTGTTATCTTCCTCCTAACTGCCACTGCCCTACTCTGACTGCTCCTCCTCCTTTATCTAGGGTGAAGGGGACTTACCACTCCGCTCGTAGTAATGCTCTTCATGTTCTACCTGCTACTTCGCAGTGCGCTCCTTTTCTATCCAGGCCTTCTCCGCGGTCTACTTCCATCACTTCTCGGCTAACTGTTGGACTGCCTACTTTGATGCTTCCTTCTTTTTCTTCTCCGCAGATTTTTTGGTGCCTGTCGCTAGATCAGATGGTGAATACCAGTCTATCGGCCAATGCTTAATAACCTCCTGAATAACGTCATCTGTACTGAGGTAAGGCAAGTCGAACCAATTATGCTGTGAATCCTTCCACGCCTTGATATATACATGGTGGAAGTCTGCTTTAAAATCCACGTATTCTGATAACTGCACAAATACCATTGGAGACAACTGTGACTTCTAGTTGATGGCCATGCGAAAAATCACCTCCATCAATACCCAGAAAACTTTGGTCTCTATGACTCATGCAACATCCTTTGTCACCCTAAGGGAGACGAACTGCACAACCTTCGATAATCCTTTTTCCAAGGGAGGGAACTAAATATCCTCTAATAGCTTCCAAGCTACTAGCATATGGAGAGAAACAACCATGCATAGTGGAAGGTTTTTCTCTCGTACTAAGACTCACGACAATTCACGAGGAACTCAATGCAGAGGTATCATGACCAATTGAACTGCACGCCCTCTCTGTACATTGTAGCCAATGAAATCACGGGTGCCAAAACCTCATTCACGTGGCATTTTCTCATGAACATTACCACTAAGATATGTGTAGCAACTTTCACCACGGGGTTGATGATGGATGTGATGGAGTACCTGCATGGCTTTTCGACCAATTTGAAGTTTTCCTTCATCTTCTCTACTACGTCATGCTCACTCATCCTTCCACCAAATTCATTGACGGGATTCAAACATGAGTGCGGTAATAGCATCCGATGGATTAGCATATCTGTAATCGAGATTGGTGTGCTCAGCCACAAACACTTGTCATGCACCAATGTCAACAACTGCTTGATACAAATGAGGTTGATGTCGGAGCGGTGGTAGTGGGGCACCCACAACAAGTTCAACAACCCCGACTGATTCACACCATGAATCCACTCAACCAACTCCAATGCGGTGACACTGAATTCCTTGTAGTATACCCTCTTCATATAATTCTTCATCGCAAGGTGGTGGAACCTCTCTTGGTATGCCAAATTCTAGTCTTCTAGATTTAAATGGGGAACCCATCCAAGCACGGACCTTCAAATGTGAGGCTTTTTAGTAACATGGGTGTATGAATTAGGAACTTCTCTGTGTCTAGATCCCTAGTGATCTTCACTTTTTGCTTACGCAAAGGGATATAATTCGACATTTTGGAGATAGGATCCACCCCCTCAGAATCTATATCCTTCACTCTCTCTTCGACCTCCAAATCTACCACTTTCCCCTTATCCTTCACCAACTATTTTTCTTTCTTCTGGGTCTGGGTAGAAGAATGCTTCCTTGGTGACTCATGCATCGACATTGGCCTCTTCTGCTTGTATTTCTTGGGCTTGGGGGCTTCTCTCACTAGAGTGGGCTTCAGCCTAGGCGACCTCAGTGCTGTAGGCACAACAATCAGAGCCTCCATTCTCACCACCTCTGGAATAGCTCCCCTAGAGGTGACAAATCCTCCAGTGGTTGTGGTTTCTCATGAGGATTCATAAACAATGGATAACACAACACAAAAATTCTAGCGATGAAAAGTGTTCTTTGTTGGATGGCCACGTTTAATTTATAGGTGAATTTGAATTCAAATTCAGTCATTCCCCCCAAAATCCATCGATAAATGTTGATTTGGCAGCAAATCTTCAAAGATTTTAACCTTAAATGCCTTAAATGTCTCCTCCCTGCTCCTCTTAACCATCTCCTCGCTATCAAATCATGAACAGTTACTGTAATGGTTAGTTTCTAGCTATGATGCATAGTAACTCCCTCTATAGTGTAGCTCCCTTCATGCCTCTTCTGGTATTGTGACATCTCCCTTTTGCGTGTAGCCCCTTATCATGTAGCTCTACAAATCAGGCAGTGTAGTTTATAGTCCCACACTCTCTTGCAGCTACCTGGAGCGCTAAGACTATCCTGTCATCATGTAGTCATTGGGTGCTATAAGGATTAATGCATGGGTGTTTGGTGATGTAGAAACCCTCAATGATCTTCTTGGGATCCTAGGTAGATAGTCATATTAGCTATAGTTGTCGCAAATATGCATGCATATCTATGTTTAACAAATGAATATTAAAGTAGGAAGAAGGACTTATTACCTCAAGTCTCAATGTGGTGTTGTTGGAGAGCGCAATGTAGCTAGGTGGAAGACCCCTGAGCTAGCTCTAGATCAAAACCTGCACATAGATGAGACAAGCATAATATCACAACATAAAACCTTGATAAACAATGCACGAACATACAAAGATATCTAGTTTCCTATATCTAAGCCACTCATAATAATGACATTGCATAAACATATAAACAAGTTATACTACCAACATCACGGAGTAGACAACAAAATTGCAATTCTATATTGATGTAGAAAAGAGTGGTTACAATCATCAGTTATATAAGCCTTCCCTTACCTCTCCAGCTCCTCTCTCTCTCTCTCTCCCTTCTTACCCTCTTCTAATGCCTTAGTCTGAGACTATGCTCGATGGTCAAATAGGCAATCCTTTCAAATGGTTCGACCTCCTCCATGTCAAATGGGTTGTCAAGTGGGTTGTCAAGTCCTTTCATGAGTTCCATTAAGCAATAGCAGTGATGTTTCCATGCTTTTGTGCTTTTCCCATTTGCAGACTCCATTAGGAATTAGTAATTCCTCCAAATAGGTTGAGTTCTGATGTTTCCCTACTTTTGTGAGTTAAAATAAGAGAGAATCTAGAGATATTTCTCGGTCAACATGTTCCATTGACCCATAGAAACTCATTTAGGTTCACTAATGCTCTTCCTGTGGTAACATACAAAATTACCCTAGGCACTAATGCACCCTTAGCCTTGCTAGGAGGCTTTATAAAGCACGTTGCTAGTGCCTAGACAATGTTAGCTTGACAACTAGGCCTGTGAACTTGGTCAGTCCTTTAATCACCATTTCTTTCTCCTCTGAGCTGGTGAGGAGTTCATTTTCCTGTATAACAGATGCCCCCTAAAGTGTGACATCAGAGGTTGCAACAATGACCGAAATACTTTATATTTAATTGTCCTTTTCTTTTGGAAAAAAGAGAGAGAGATGCAGAGCTTCGGGTGGTATGAGAAACCTGATACAACACACACACACACACACACACACATATATATATATAATAGCTAAAATCATGTCTTGAGTCAGGCATTCCCATGCTCAATAGCTATGTCAGAGTGATTTTCTCAATAGAGAGATATGACGATGCTGGTCGCTGATAAGCACAATGTGGAACCTATGTCATAATAGGATAATTCTAATGAGCTGTCTCCAAGAAACAATAAATGCAACTTGGGAGAGGAAACAAGGTTGAGTGATGTAAGCCTCTACCCAAGGTCTTGATTTCTACTTCACAGCAACAACATAGATCAATACATGTGAATATAGGCATTGAGGTCAAACATGCATGAAATCATCTGATTACTAGTCAATAATGGATACCATTAACAAACACAATGATGGCCACTAATAGTGGTGATGGTCTCCAAGATTCATAGTACAATCTAGTGAGCGTGAATAATTTTTTGTCATCGACCACTCATAGAATCATTTAACTAGGAGCCAATAATGAAAACTCCTTACCAAACACAAGGTGACATGCCACTAATGTCTGCAAGTACCAAGGCACTGAAGTGTATTTGGGTCTTCTTCCTAGATAGAGT
Source organism: Pinus taeda (assembly GCA_000404065.3). Classification (NCBI taxonomy): domain Eukaryota; kingdom Viridiplantae; phylum Streptophyta; class Pinopsida; order Pinales; family Pinaceae; genus Pinus; species Pinus taeda. The sequence goes on from APFE030026641.1 coordinate 175,250, forward strand.
GTTGAAGTCGATAGGAAGAGACCTATGGAAAGGTACGCAATAAGGTATCCTACATCAGTCAACACGAAACAAGACAAGAATGATTGTTTTTTGAGGAATATTTTGAGCATTGGGTCAAAGCGACAGAGGGCATGATGATAGGATATGCTTGATGGTTTGATGTAGGAAATAGAAGATAAAGGTTTTCCCTTGAACAATAGAAGGCACGGCACAATGGTTTTAACCATGTAGCACTAGATTCATGAACACCAAAGAGTGTTAGGATACAAAGATGTAAGAACATCGGGGTATATAGGCTAAACTCATAGGATGGTAAGGTTCATATTGAGAGGTCATCACAAGGAAAGTTTATCTAAGGGAGTGCCATGTTCAAGGGAGCGACTGCTACCAAAAAACTATTTTCAAAATACTAAACACAAAGCAATTGTACTGTCCATTTCCCCATCTGATTAGTTTAGTGAGTCAAGAAGGGTAAACTCATTGGTATTTTCATATTTTAAGAGTCTAAAAAGATCAAAAGGAGGACTCTATGTCCTATATGATTAGTTTAATGAGTCCAGACAGGAAAACTCATTGGTCTTTTCATGTTTCAAGAGTCTAAAAAGATCGTAAAGAGTGACTCCATTCCTCATCTGTTTAATTTAATGAGTCGGGATGGGACAACTTGGTGGTCTTTTCATATTTCAAGAGTCTGAAAAGATCGTAAATAATTACTCCAGGGTGGTTCCTTTGTCATAGTTGGTAACCGGGTGCAAAAACGGTTTAGTAGTATACTTGAAAAGGTTCGTTTTCTGTAAGTTAGTCTACTGATTCCGGATAAAGAGAAACCTATGCTCAATAGATGTTTGCCTCATTTTGTTCTGAATACGAGGAGACAGACTAAACTCGATATTCATCATGAAATTTTAATGAGTCACGCCATGACAAACTTAGTAGACCTTCATCAAATTTTAACGAGTCAAATGAAGAAAACTCGAGGTATCTTTTTCAGTTTAATGAGTGAGGAAAAAGAGGTAAAAAGAACTTCTCATTCCTTCTTCGTAGATTTAATGAGCCTGAAGAAGGGAAAAACTTGGGGATTTTTCAATTTAATAGCAAGAAATAGTCCCAAAAAAGAAAGAACTCATATCGTTGTTGTAGGTTTTTTAACGAGCCCGATGATGAAAACTCGGGATTTTTTCGATTTAACGAGCGAGAAAAGCTCCCAAAAATAATGCTCGGAGCTTCTTCATAAGTTTTTAATGAGCCTAAAGAAGGAAATCCCGATTTTTTCAATTTTATGAGCGAGAAAAAAGTCCAAAAATTAATCCTCATTCGATCTTTTTCAGTTTAGTGACGTAGGAAAAAAGAGAAAAAGAGTTGCTCAAACTGTCGTCATAGGTGTTTAACGAGCCCGATGACGGAAAACTCAGGGTTTTTTCAATTTAACGAGCGAGAAAAGTTCCTAAAAATAATTCTTAGAGGTTCTTCATAAATTTTTAATGAGCCTAAAGAAGGAACTCGGGTTTTTTTTTATTTCATGAGCAAGAAAAAGTCCCTAAAAAGAATGCTCAGTCTATCTCTTTTAGTTTAGTGAGCTAGAAAAAAAAAAGAAAAAGTGTTTCTCAAACCGTCGTTGTAGGTGTTTAATAAGTCCAATGATGAAAAAATCAAGGATTTTTCAGTTTAAGAGAGAGAAAACATCCCATAAAATAAAGTGCTCACTGAGAATCGAACATGGTCATTTCTTCCATTCAACCCTGAAAGTTCTGTGATCAAAACATGAGCAATTTCTGCCAATATGGGATCATGGTGGCTGATAAATATCATAGGAAATGAACTAATTCTACTTTAATGAATTCAATTAAGATAATTCATGTCTCCAAAGTGACTATAAGGGAGTTCTTGAGCCTCCACTTTCACCATTTGCATCATTTGAGAGCTGTGAGAGTGTTTTGGAGCTAAAGAGGAGCATATTTTCCATGGACGATTGCAGACGATCCGGGTGACCATTTGACTTGCTGTCAGTCCCGGGTAGATGCCAAAACCCTTATCTTTCATTATTAAACATTTCTTTTTCTACTTTTGTGGTGGATTTTAGATATTTGGGGATCCCTAGATCATTTATTGCGCCCAACACCCCCTTCTAGTCTTGTGGGGAGCGTTAAACGCCCTTTACGACCTGGGGGAGGGTGTTAATCCTCCCTATTTTCCACAAGGGGGGGTGTTAATGCATTAGGGCACACTCTAAAACCCTAGGAAGGGTTTTTTTGAGATTTTCTAATTTGCACTGATTTTTGAGTTGATTTTTGTAGGTTTTGAGCCATTATGACTAGTATATGGAGAGAACGGGCCCATGATCGATAGGAATTTCTTATGCAAAATGACCCAGCTTGCATACTTGCATTTCATCGATGTGGTTTGATGAAGTATGCATAGTTGGACTTGATGAAAGGTCAGGAGGACCTTTTGAGCTGGATTATTCAGCGTTAGGATGAACATGGACAAGTGTTCAAGATTGGGGACCATGAGATTTCTATTGACCGAGATGACATATATTTCTTGATAGGTTTGTGGTGTAGAGGAGCACGAGAAAATTTCAACAGTAGTAGGACCAATCCCCGATCCACTTTAGAGCTGGTCCAAGCTTATTTTATCTCTAAGAGCGGACTTGTCAGCAACAAAGTCCCTATAGAAAGGATAAGATCCAGGTCTATGAGGGCCATTTTATGGATGATTGTGCACTTGGCAAGGTCTAAAAGTCTCCATGTTGTGATAAAGGCCCAGCTGTTGCTTGCCGTTGACTGTGTCCAGCTACAGATCTTCAACTGTTGCGAGGCGGTGCTTCATTAGTTAAAGGCAAAGTTGATTGCATGTAAGACCCAAACCCAACATTGTTTTGGGTACGACACTCTCATTGTATCCTTCATACTTGAGAGGGTGCCAATTATGCGACCACAGATGAGATTAGGTCCCCTTGATTCGAGGGAGCCTAGGCAGAGGAAATGGGCATCACTCAATCCTAACACACGAGGAGGACCCATCTGACATTTTTTCGAAGAGGATTTCTTCAAATGGCTCAGTGGTTAGATTGTGATGATAGATGACTATGCCTACAAGGCATGGACTTCACGGGTGATCCTAACTTGATTTTCCCGCCTGGTACAAACTAGGGGCCTCAAGGCAAGAAGGTTTATTTGAGAGTACTTAAATTATTTTTAAGCTTTTGAATGTTTATGTTATGTTTTTGTTGATTTTATGGGTGAACAAGTACTAACATGAAGCTTTTTGCTTGACACAGAAGTGGCACCAGTGCGACCTGCAAGCGAGCCTCGCCAAGCGAGGCAAGGTGGCCAACTACTTGAAGTGGGGGGGTGATGCTGAGAGCCTTCGTGAGTTCTGATGAACCTAGAGAGCTTCAGCATGGGTGTGCCCCCCCTTCCTATGAGGGAGATTCCCACTCACATGTAGTGACACACATTTGGTGTGCTTGAGTGGTTTCTTGTTCCTCTTCGAAGGATAGCTAGAGTTGTATTGTCTTTTCATGAGTAGTAGGCCCTATTAGCAGGCTTATGGTATAGCCAGAAGGTCTTTATAGCTAGGCTTAGTAGCCATTTTTTTACTTAAAACACCCAAGTTTTGGGAAATTTTCTGATGTAAAAGACTGGATTTGATATATATATAATATAGGTATTTTATGATGTAAATTTTTTTAAGTGTCTTTTGTAAATTTTTAACTGTGTAAATATTTACTTTCATACATGTATCCATAACGAATGAGACATATGCCAATCTAACACATAGTTTGCCAATGGATCAACAACTGTATTAAATTATCGAGGAATGTGTTCATATGTAATAAACTCAAATTGACGTTCCAAGAGTCGTACCTTTAAATAATGACGCAACAAGATTGGATTACAAATTTCATAATTATTTTTCAATTACATAACAACAAGATGAGAGTCTAACCTAACCACCAAATTAGAGATGTACCTTGATGATGCTTCAGTGAGAAGTGAAATTATGGACAAGCACTCAACAATATTGTTGGTGGCAGTACCAAGAAACACCCCCCCAGAACAAAATAGTTCCGACTCAGGTGTGTAAATGACCCAAGAAGCTGATGCAATGTGCCGTGTGCGACGACTGGCACCATCCATGTATCCTATGTATGTTAAGGGTAATGAAGACATCTGCATAATGAGAAATATGTATGAGACAAATACTTCAAGAAATACCAAAAATCTAGTCACATAAAAAAGAAGCAAAACTTATAATCTCGACAGGTTTCATCCAGTTGATTTAGGTATAGTAGGTGCTCTTCTTCGGCAATGGTGCTGAGGAAGAGTTCAACATTGATTTGTAAGGAAGGAATCTAACACTCAATTGGAAAAATTGCTTCCAGGCCATAAGCTAGTTGAAAAAGTGTAAATCCTGTACCAATTTTTACTGAAGTTCAGTATGCCCACAGCAGAGGATATAGCATTCAATGTTAGTGGGTTTTACGATTCCCTACTAACCTATAGATCATGTTCTTTAAGACGCCATTCACAGCTTCTATGTGGCCGTTAGCTTGGGGGTAGTAGGAGGATGATTCATCTTGGAGAAAATCGAGCAACGATGTTAAGTTAGACATCATGTGATTCTTAAAATGAGACCCATGGTCTGTAATGATCATGCAGGGCACACCAAAGTGACAGATGACCTGATTGAACAGGAATAGTGTCACAGTTTCTCCATCATCCCAGAAAGTGGGAAGGGCTTCATCCCATTTCGTGAAATAGTCCACAGCTACTATAATGTAGTTGTGTCCGGCAGAGGAAGTGGGCTTGCAAGTTACAAAGTCTATCCCCCATTTGACGAAGGGGGCAATGGAGATAACCGAGTGCAGTAGGGCCAGAGGAGTGTGCATTTTCTTTGTAAACACTTGACATGGGTGGCACTACCAGATAGCCTTGATACAATCTTTGAACAAGGTTGGCCAGTAGTAGCCTATGCACAAAATTTTTTGAGCAGTAGATATGCCAAATAGATGACTGCCACATGCCCCAGCATGGCAGTCATTTAAAACATGTTCCACCTCTTCATGAGTGAGGAAACGTCGAAGAACAATGTCAGGGCCATGACAATATAAAGTATCGTTTAGCACTAAATAGTGTCACGCTTGGTGGTGGATGCGACGACGGTCACCTTATGATAGTTGGGGGTGGAAACACTGCACTTGGAGGTAGACAATAATGACACCATACCAAGGGTCAGTAGAGTTGATAAGATAGATAGCTTCATCTGGGAGATGATCGTGGGCTATCTTGTTAGGATCAACAATGGGAAGATCTGACAAAAGTTTGGTGAAGACTAAGGAATTTTTTGCCTTCACTATAGTGAAAACCAAATCAAATTTTTCAAGGATCACCATCCATTTGGAATATTTCCCTTAAATGACTTGACGAGACAAAATATGTCTCATGGGATTCTCCAAGGCAATGACAGTAGTCTGTCGTAGCAGTATGTAATGTCAGAAGTAGTTGAAAGCAAAGATAATTGCCAAGGAAAACTTTTCCACATGTGGATATCTGAGTTTAGTCCCAACTAGGCCTCTTGACAGATAATATGTCACATGCTCACTTAGGTCATAGTGAGTCTGAACCAAGACCATTCATAGAGAGGATGGCGAGGTTGCCAGGTATAGAAAAAAGTCGCACCCATAGTTGGGAGCACTAAGTAGTGGGGATGATATAAGTGCTCTTTTCAAGGAATCAAATGATCATTGAGCTTGATCATCCCACAGGTACGGAACTCCCTTATTAAGTAGGCACATAAAGCCTTTTGTCAACTCAGCATAATTTACGATGAATCATCGTAAGAGTTTTTATTTCCCCTGCAAAAGTTGGAGCTGCAAAATGGATTGGGGTTTGGGCAATTGAGTAATTTCCTTTACCTTATCAGGATCAATGCTAATCCCGTACTTGGAGACAATGAAACCAAGTAAGTATCTAGACTCGACAAAGAAAATGCATTTATGCGGATTCAGACATATGTTATAGAACCTACACCGAATAAAGATAGCTTATAAGTGATCTAGGTGCTGAGCTCGCTTCTTGGAATGGGCTGGAAGGTCATCCAAGTAAGCTTGAACGATATGTTTGATATCGTGAAATGTGTATTCCATGGCCCTTTGAAATGTTGCTCCAGTATTCTTTAAATGGAATGGGATTTTTCATTAGGCAATGATTCCCCAAGGGAAAATGTAGGTAGTTTTGTGTTGGTTTACTGATTTTATGGAAATCTGGTTGTAACCTAAGAAACCATCCATGAATGAGAATGATTCACAATAGGCATAGTCATCGATGATTTGGTTGATGAACGGTGTTGGATAATTATCCTTTGGACATGTAGCATTCAAGTCTCGATAGTCGACACATACGTGGATGGTACCTTGTTTCTTATCAATAGGAACCGGATTGGAAACCCATTCCATTAAGGGAATGGGGTAAATGAAACCAACACGTAACAATTTTTCCAACTTATTCTTGATGGCTGCAATTTTACGGGGGTGGACTCGTTGAAGCCTTTGGCGGATAGGCTTGACATTTTCATATATCCTGATCTCATGCTTGACAATAGATGGATCTATGTTAGGAATTTCCTTGTACAACCAAGTGAATACATCGCGGAATTCCTTAAAAAGGCAAGTGAAGCTTGCAATTTACTCAAGAGTGCAATTGGCTCCAACCTGGATGTTTTCTCCGATGCCTATCTTGATAGAAATATCAATGAGAAATGTATTTGAAATATTGCCCATGTTTCCTTCCAAGTCCAAAGTTTGGATAGTCGTATAACGTGAGGAAACTATTTCAGGTGTGTCAGATGACAGGATTTGAAGAGGCATCGCGTCTAAATCAGATATCAAGACATGATGGTGAGAGTCCTCCTAAGGTCACTCTTCTAAACACATGATCTCTCTAATAGCTTCGTTCGAAGGTAGGACTTGATTGAGGAAATTGAAAGAAGGAGAAGTTATGGGAGCGAAGGTGGTACCATTGGCCGTGACCAAAGTGACTGGAGATTCAGATGCAGATTGAATGTCTTGGTAGGCCAATTTATATGGTGACAATGGCATTTGTTCTCGATAAGTGTCAATGTCTAAATTGGATGGGAGGATCCAAGGATTGGTTGGTTTGTGAGGAATGGATGAAACCATATAGACCATTTGTCAAACTGTGGGTGGCAGAAGAGGGAAACAACCCATCAGGGAAGAGCCCTTCAATAGACCAGTACCGATACTGACGTAAGAGTTAGGTACACCACCGACTAAGGGTACAGACCCACTAGGTAACTAGGAATAATTAGGGGTGCAAAAGGACAGCTGGTCCACTATGACTATCTTTCCATCCAATGGTAATAGGATGATGCGAAATATAGTAGACACAATGGTAGTCATGTCATAAGTCCAACTATGACCCAACAATAGATTATAGTTGAGGTTTCTATCTATGAATTTGATCTCCACCATTACCATTTTCCCACTCAAAGTGATAGGGTAGCTAGCTAGGTTACCTTTTGGGATGAAAGTGTGGCCGTCAAAAGTTTTAAGGGAATTCAACGATGGGGATAGGATTGGAGAACCCAAAGCAAGCCAACGTGAAGCTGAAATGATGCGAGTTGAAGCACCTTCTTTAATGATAGTTCTATGTACTCCTCGCCCTTTCAAAAATATTTGCACCTGAAATGCAAGCTAGTATGAAAGGGTAGGTTTACATTTTTCCATGTCGAAAATTGCAAGCATGGAATCCTGGGGGTCAACCCCACCAATTGCCAAAAGAAGAGCTTTCCTTTGTGTTGGACAGGTTTGTAATACTTCAAGTGCCAACATAGTTGATGGTGCTTGCGCCAAATCTTATACAATAATGTAGTTTTGGGCAACATGTGTAGATGTATTATGTGTTGTGCGACAAAGTGCCCCTTTTGGGGGACGAATCACAAGATCAACAACCAGCCTTTTGATATGAAGATCATGTGCTACACTTAGTTCCGTGACCGCACCACCTAAGGTGACATCTTTAGAAATTTGGGGGAGTAGAGACTTGCAAAGCCAATCCGCTAATAGATAGTCTAGGAGGGGAGCTTTGACTAGCGTCCACCTACATCTCCATTCATGGATATGATCAGAGATGTGGGTGGCAGTGTCCTGACGTAATCAAGTGAGGAGTTGCATCCCAGTTTCATAGTGGATGGGTAGCTAGAAGTGCTTTAAGAATTCCATCACTAAAGCGCCAAAGGTATTGACTGACACATGTGGTAACTCAATGTACCACTTGGCTACATTGCCAGTAAGGGTGTGGGGAAAGAGCTGTAGCTGGATATTATCATTCACCATGGAGCTAGAAACACACCATAAATGATAGGTGGTGATGTGCATACCCAGATCCTCCCCTTGTTTCCCTTCGAACTTCGGGATGTTTGTCAGGATTTTATGCAGGATTGGCAGCCAAAATAAGTTGTGATAGATGGGTTCATTTGTGCTTTTGTAAAAGTTGGGGATATCAAGTGTTGCAAAGAAAGGCAAGGTGTTTGATGCCACTAAATCAGACCAAGGTGATGACATATGACTTGAGGTGATTTTGTAAAAGTTGGGGATATCAAGTGTTGCAAAGAAAGGCAAGGTGTTTGATGCCACTGAATCAGACCAAGGTGATGACATATGACTTGAGGATCCTTGCAGTCCTCCCATCATGTTGTTCCCAATATTATACATAAGTTGCATGGAATAGTAGTTTCCTTGGGGTACTATTGGGCAACGGATCCCCCACGTAATGGTTTTGGGGCCTAAACCCACAATTTTGGGTAATGGTATTGTAAAAGCTCTGCGAAGTGCATGGAGCATGGATGGTAATGATTCAAGTCAAAAGGTTGTCTGCCCTCGAATAATGTAATCTAATATAGAATGTGTCGGCCTACCCGTGGTTCGCAGACCATAGGAATGTAAAAATAGAGTGAGGCTTTAGATGTAGTAGGTAGTTAAGTGAAGATAGGAAGTATATGGGTTTCTGAAAGTAATAGTTGATCTAAGTCTGGAAATATGAATCGTGAGTCGTAGTAGTAGAAGGGGCTCTATAGTTGGGTGTGCAGAGGCCTAGTAGAGTCCACAACTATGTGTTTGGACCCCTACAGCTAAGTGCGCAGGGTAGGAAGTGGATTGTAATTGGAAAAAACATTAATAAAGATAAGTTGGTTTTGGAATATTGCGTATCTATTTCTATATTCTGGTTTATGCATCTATATGGTTTATGATTGCCTGTGTATCTATTTATGTTAATTGATAACTGAAATTATTGGGCCTACTTAATTTAATTCAAGATATATAATAATACTAATCACAGAAATGGGTAGAGAACATTCCCTCTCGTTATCTTAGCCGTGCGAAGGTAGTTGCACTAAACAGACAACTGCACGGAAGTAGCACAATGCGTAGGATCAGTTTATGAGCTATCCAAACCTCATCAAGACATTCCTAGGGTGCAAAAACCTGGTTCCAGCACCCTCCCATACTACCTCAGGTGAGACCTCAGTCTGTGCTGTTTGCACTGTTGCCGAAAGGGTCGGTGGTTCAGGATTTGTTTGGCTAAAACACTCTAAACATGCGTCAAGCCCCATTGAGCCAACAGGTACAGATGTGTACCATGGGTTTCCATAGGGATTTTTATGCTGGGGGCTGTAAGTTCCCCCAGGATAAGAAATGCCCCCTTGACTCATTTGAGGTTCAGAGTGGGGTGCCCATATGGATTGATTGGGACCTTGTTGAGGGATCACGCTCACCACATAATTAACTATAGGTCCTTGAGTAATGTAAGGCGGGTTCATGTCAATCAATGATTGTCCTTATTGTCCTGTAAATAGAGGGGGAACCATAAGCTTCCTAGCTGGTATGTGCATATTATGAACAATGCCCCTAGGAATCTGAACCTAGGGTTTTGAACTAAACAATGGATGCCAACTATAGGGGTTGTTGACAGGACCCTTTCTAACTATGCTATATTGAGAGTTATAGGGAGTGCTATATGTAGCACTTGTCTAAGGTCTGGGAGCTGAGACAGAAGGGGTAGAACCTAGTATATACTGGGTTCCACTTGTTCTAGGTGTCATGATAGGGTTCGAACCTGGGACAGGTGGGATAGCAAGGTTTTCCATTGGAGTTGGGGTACTGATTGTCGATTGGGGAGGTGGCGGTGGACCAAAAGTGTCCACAAAATCCCACGACCCATTAGTCATCGATGAGATGGGTGGTGCAGGTCCAATAGAAGGAATAGGAGGTACAAATTCAACTAGAATCAAGAGTGGTCCCAACGGATTCATGATCGGAGGATTTTATGGAGGAATAAAACCTTCAATAAAGAAATGTTTCGATAAGCTTGAATCATGGGATGTCCAAACTGATTCAGTGTTAGATCTCAGAGATTGATTACTTGAAGATAGGTAATCCGGTTCACTGGGGCTCGATGGATCCTCCACAATGAGTGGGGGAAGACCTAACAACCATATAGATTATCAATGAGGGCCATATGTAGCCATAGTGGCTGATAAATTTTATCAATAAATTTTACAATGATATTTATTAAAGTCTCTAGGATAACAATCTGGAAATTAAAAAATAAAAAATACACTAAGGAAATCAATCAACAAGCAGAGGGAAATGACCCTGTCTGATAACCACCGATCACTAGAGATGACACCCAGTAGCACAATAGATAATAGAGATAGTTGGCCACATTTACAGTTACAATTACTCTTGAGCTTCGCCTGAACCTCAGCTTAAGGGGCCAAGTACTCTCATGAAGACAAGCACCCTCCCAAAAACCAAAGACAGAGTAGGTTCGTCTGTGTTAGGTACCAGGGTAGCCCCCCCAGTCACCTTGTGTTCATCCCTGAAAGTATGGCCATTAAGGATACCTCAAATCACAGACACTACCATGGGGGACATAGTCGTAGACAATACACTGTGTGGGTAGGATACCTGAGTCCCCAACTCAGCTCTGATATCCTCGAAGGGATCCGTGATACACAAAATACCCAAAGGAAATGTAAACAAAGGCAGGCTACCTTCGTTTACAATCCGATGTTGTCTCTTATTTATCTCCAATTTTATTGGAGTGGTCCTAGATAGTATGAGTGCAGAAGGATTTCTCTCATTAATGATACTAGTTTTGGTGTATGATATTGGGCAGTTAACTCACACTACCTATCCCAATATCCTAGCCTAAACTAATGTGTGTTTAACTCTAAACAGAGTTTTTGATTGAATTTATTAGGTAGATTTTAAATGTACTTCGTTAGATTCTTCAGTAGGGGTGTTTACGTATGAAGTTATATGGGACTTTGACTAAAATCATGCAAAAACAATGCTTATAAATTTTCACTTTCGATGAATAAGATGATTCTACAAAGGGAAAGCCATTCATACATCATTATATATACCATGCATCATGTTCAGTAAAACAATAGCATAATCGAGAACTACAATGCTCATTAACAAATTTCGAAACAAAATAATGTAGATCTAACCAACTAAGCAGAAAACAATAAAAGTTTCGGATTTTTTTTTTTTATAAAAACAAAAACTTTAAGAAGTAAAGCTATTTTCTTAAAAAATATTATTCAGAACATAGATCAGTGAAACAAGCACAGCTGCAAATCCATAACCAATCTACAAGACAATTGGGCCTATGAACTTGGTCAGCCCTTCAGTCATCATGTCTTTCTCCTCTGATCTGGTGAGGAGGTCATTTTCCTGTATAACATTGGGCTAGATCCCCTATGTATGGCTTCAACCAGCTCCCATTTACCCTTCTCGGAAATGGTTCTCCATTTAATTTTGCGAGCTGAACTATGCCACCATATGTAATTTCCTTGACAACATATGACCCTAGCCAGTGCATTTGAAACTTTCCTAGGAACTTATTGTTCTTGCTATCATATAATAAAACTAATTCATTTACCTTGAAGGTGCACAATTTTTTGTGTCAATCATGCCAATATTTTTTGCGTTCCTTCTGAAATTGTTGATGGAATCCAACCAAAAACCTATCTTCCTCGAGATCCATTACTTTTGCAAGTCGTTCTTCTAAGGCTACGTGGTCTACCATCCCTATGACAGCCGCTATGCATAGACTCGGTATGATATATTCTATGGGCGTCACAACTTCTATATCCTAGACCAAACTAAAAGGTGCTTGACCTGTGAGCTTCTTGCAAGTAGTCATGTATGCCCACAATGTTGGAAATAATACTAAGATGGGGGCGTGAATCAGTATTATCAAATTATTTTCAATGTACCTTCCAGATTTATACTTTAATTTATTCTTCAGATATTGATCATTAGTTTGAATGTCAGTACCATATAACAATGAGCAAGAACAAGGAAGACAGATAATCACACCAAGGAACACCAGATATAAGGTGGAAACCCAATGTGGGTGAAAACCACCTACTGCAATATGTCTCTACCTTATTTCAATTAGAAACTTCTTTTACAATGATTTTGTACTGGTGCAATCCTTTACCAGTACGCAGGCTGCAACCTACAGAGAGCTACAACCATCTCTCATTTTCCAGTCTCTCCTGGAAGGGAGCTACAACCCCCTTTGCTCTTTTTACATCTTTAAGGACCACGTTTCATGATTTTTCAAACTAGATCCATAGACATCAAATAATCAACAAGTACATATGAATCAACCAAACTCCATATACAATCAACCAATGAATCACCCAATTCCTCAGAATGCTGTAAATAGAAAGGTAATACCAGTTAACTAAACCCAGAACTCTGCAGAAAATAGATAAAATGCGGCCAACAAATACTTCAAAGAAAAGTCTGCAACTTGAACAATATAAATCTGTGGATATCTACAGCTCTTCTGTGTCTAAACTGCGCAGATCTGCACCTGATCTTTCTTGTGATCTGCGTACTTCTGCTCAGATCCGCACCTGCACTGTCTGTCTGACAGTGTACCTCCCCACTGTGTCTTCTTCTATGTTGCATACCTCGCACTGCGCCTTCTGCTTCTCTGCATACCCCACACACTTCACCTTCTTCTTCTCCGTGTACCCCACACTGCACCTTATTCTGCGTTGCGTACCCCCGCACTATGCTTTCTTCTGCGTTGCGTACCCCCGCACTTACACCGTGGATCACCTGTGAACTTCTGATTAGGGCCAAATTTAACAGTCCTCCAATGTGCCACAGTCTGTCAGCTCCACAGATCTATTCATGTGCCCGAAAGTTCACGACCTATCAATAGATTCACCTTAATTTTTCGCCTTGATTTAAATCTAGCTTTTAAAACCAATCACCCAAAATTTCAAATCTTAAGATATTCAAATTTCACAAGTGTGAAGCCAAGAGATCTCCTTTCCTTTTTATAGGCAAGCCTTTCACAATACCACAATCCAAAACCATAATAACACAATACCATGAACCCAATACCTTGGATCAATATTTGTAGATGTAAAACCACGGACCAAAACCATAGGACCAAATATGTTGGGCTAAATACCATGAACCATTCATAAGGTTCCCACGTGCATGCGCTTTTCTGCATTGGAGTGAGTGAAACTGGGGTCCGCACCTTCTGAACCAAGCACCTGTGAGTATGTCCGCACTTCTTTGGTCTGCGCACCTGCGGGTCCGCAAATTCTCTTAGGATAACCTGCAGGTATCTCATTTTCCATGATTTTGAGAGCCTGAACTTAGATCTGCCACATGAGTGAGTTGCCATCAAGTACAACACCTGTACCATAGAGCCAAACCAGAATCATAATGCCAACAATCTCCCCCATTGGACTTGATGGCAACCTCAATATCCTCAATGTCATTCTCCCCCTTTGACATCAAGGGGAAAGGGTTATGCTCCCCCTGAGAACATGCTTAGGCCTTTGCTTTGCTGATCATGCTCCCCCTGATAAACCATATCTGATACCACCATAAATGACCGATAGAGACATATTGCAGCAACATGAAGATCTTCTACCACAATGCCAACAATGCATTATATGCTCCCCCTGAACCTGTGCCATTCGATGTACGCGTAACCCCATATGAAACTTGCGTAAAACCAACACTCTCTGAAACAGATGAGATTCAACAACAAGATGACGCATCAACAACCCCCAGCTTTTGCCCGAGGTATTCAAAGGTCTCCCTGGGCAATGGTTTGGTGAGTATATTAGCAACTTGTTCCTTAGAAGGAACATACTCCAACTTGACCTTTTGTTCCAACACTTGTTCCCGGAGAAAGTGATACTTGATCGGTATGTGCTTGGTTTTTAAATGCATGACTGGGTTCTTAGAAATGCTGATTGCACTTGTATTATCACATAATATGGAAATAGGTGGAGTACAAGTGATTTGAAAATCCTTAAAGGTTTGCATCATCCAAAGAAGTTGAGTGCAACAAGATGCAGTAGCCACATATTCTACTTCAGCTGTAGATAAAGCAATCGAACTTTGTTTCTTGCTGAACCAAGATACTAATATGGAACCCATAAAGAATGCACCACCACTTGTGCTCTTCCTGTCATCCACGCTCCCGGCCCAATCTACATCTGTATAAGCATGAAGTGTGAGATCTGTATCTCTAGGATACCATAAGCCATAATTTTGTGTCCCTTGAAGATATTTGAAAATTCTCTTCACTGCCTGAAGATGCGTCTCCTTTGGATTTGCCTGAATCTTCCAACTATTCCTACTGCATGCATGATGTCCAGTCGGGTACCTGTCAAATAAAGTACTTCCAATCATAGATCCGTAGGTTGGTTGATGTACTGCTGCAGATTCATCATTTGCACTGAGGCTACATCCTGTGACCATGGGTGTACATACTAGTTTTGCATCTTCCATGCCATATTTCTTCAATATTTGTTTGAGATACTTGGTTTGAGATAAAAAGATTCCTCCTTCCTTTTGTTGGATTTGCAAACCAAGGAAATATGTCAGTTCTCCTAGCAAGGACATTTCAAATTCTTTCTGCATGACCAAGGCAAAGCTTTGACTCATAGCTTCTTCATTGCTGCAAAAAATAATGTCATCTACATACACAACAAGTATTAGCAATTTGTCATTTTCAACTTTTATATAAAGATTGCTATCTGCTGATCCTTTTGAAAAACCTGGTTGATGAAGATATTTGTCCAAACGATAGTACCAAGCCCTTGGAGCTTGTTTGAGCCCATAGAGAGCCTTTTTCAGTCTGCATACAAGATTTGGATCATTCCCAAGAATGAAACCATTTGGCTGCTCAATGTATACTTCTTCTTCTAAGTCTCCATTTAGAAAGGCTGATTTCACGTCCATTTGAAATACTTTGAATTTTTGAAAGCTTGAGAGAGTAAGGAACATTCGGATGGCCTCAAGTCTTGCAACGGGAGCAAAGGTTTCTTCAAAGTCTATTCCTTCTTGTTGCGCATACCCTTTACAGACAAGTCTGGCCTTGTTTCTAATTACTTCTCCATTTTCGTTTAATTTATTTTTGAAGATCCATTTTGTTCCTATGACATTTTTATCTTTTGGTCTAGGGACCAGTTTCCAAGTGTTGTTCCTTTCGATTTGCTCAAGTTCTTCATCCATTGCTTTTATCCAACATTCATCTTCGCATGCCTCTTTCACATTTTGTGGTTCAGTAGAGGAGAGTAATGCCAAATAGCTTGATTCTTCTGCAACTGTTCTTCTTGTTTGTACACCTGCTTCTTTCTGCCCCATAATCTGAGATTCTCGATGATTCTTCTGAACATATCTGGATGGAGTCTTTTCTTCTATTCTTGTCTGCTCCTCTAGATCTTCTTGAGGTTCTTCTTGAGGTTCTTCTTCTTCATCATTTTGTCGTTGAGGGTATCCTTCATCTTCTTCGATGTCTTCATGATGTACTTGTCTAGGAATGTATCCCTTCTCATCAACCACTAGATCAATACTTTCAACAATTCTGCCAAGTCTTTTATTGAAGCATTTGTATGCTTTGCTATGTGGAGAGTAACCAGGAAGAATGCCTTCATCTGCTCTAGGTTCAAGTTTGCCAAGCTGCTCATCAGTATTCTTGATATAGCATTTTCTCCCAAATATTTTGAAGTGCTATACCGAAGGAGTCCTACCATTCCAGAGCTCATGAGGAGTTTGAGTGCTGTTCACCCGGACATTTGTTTTGTTGAGAATAACAACCGCAGCATGTGCAGCTTCACCCCAAAAAGTTGCAGGAGTCCCTGATTCATCAAGCATAGCACGGGCCATTTGTTGGACTGTTCTGTTCATTCTTTATACAACTCCATTTTGCTGAGGAGTTCTAGCTGTAGAGAATTCTCTTCTTATCCGATGTTCTTCACAGAAATCAAAAAATTCATTTGAGGTAAACTCCCCACCTCTGTCGGATCTGAGGCACTTAATTTTGTGACCCGATTCATTTTCAGCCAAGGCTTTTAAGGCTTTGAATTTTTCAAATGCTTCGTCCTTGTGCTTCATAAGTCCTAACCAAACCATCTTGGAGAAGTCGTCAATGAATAATATAAAGTATTCTTCCCCTCGAGGTGCCCTTGTCCTAAATGGACCACATACATCTGTATGGAATAGCTCAAGAGGCCTGCTGGTTGATCCTTCCTTCTCAGGGAAGTTAGTTCTGGTTTGCTTGCCAAACTGACATGATTTGCATATGGTGTTGTCTGGAATTTTGATGTCTGGAAGACCACGAACTGCCTGGTATTTGCATGCTTTCCTAATTTGTGAAAAGCTTAGTTGCCCCAACCTCCAGTGCCATAACCAGTGTTCATCATCCTTGCTCAAATAGCATTGTTGTTGTCCTTCTTCAAATATGTATACATTATTTGGAGTTCTTTTGCCTTTGATCACTGTTTTTCCTATATCAAGATCACGAACACTACACCCATCTGATTGAAATATTACCTCGGTTCCATTATCACACATCTCACTGACACTCAATAGATTATGCTTCAAGCCATCAACATACAAAACATTTCCAGCTTTGACCTTTTCTTTCAACTGAGCAGTGTCTTTTCCTTTTATGGCTGCAGGGGTATCATTTCCAAAAGAAACTTTCTTTCCCTTTTCTAACGCAGTATATGATTCAAGTTTTTCTTTATCACCTGTCATATGCTTCGAACATCCACTGTCGATGTACCATAGATTTTCCTGTCCTTCTGCATAAAAAGCTATCCCACATCTTTCTGGTTGTGGTTCCTTTATTCTCCATGTTCTGGTGCTTGAGGTTTGTTCCTTTGTTTGCCGAAACCTGCTCTTGCATTCAGAATCTTCATGATCGAAGTTATTACAAATAGAACATTCAATTTCATTTTTAAGGGCCGAATTTTTTTTATATGTCCTTTTTGTGATTCCAGTCATACTTCTTTGTTTTTGAGCTTCTCTCGTCATGATTGTCTTATAGGCAACACATTGAGCTGCTTTGTGGCCAAAGTTATGGCAAGAGCAACATTGGCCATTGAAGAAACTTCTGTGAT
Organism: Pinus taeda; assembly: GCA_000404065.3. NCBI lineage: Eukaryota > Viridiplantae > Streptophyta > Pinopsida > Pinales > Pinaceae > Pinus > Pinus taeda. The sequence goes on from APFE030026641.1 coordinate 192,743, forward strand.
TATCAAATCTACCAGCCAAATGATTGTAGTTTCGATTTTCATCCATTCTTGAACAAAATTTGGAAGATTTTACCTGAGATTGGTTGTAGCTTCTATTTTTCCTTAAGGTAGCTTGCCCCCAATTTTCTTGATAGTCTTTGTTCGTTCTTGATGAAGATTGTCCCTGATTTACCTGATGATTTCTATTGGGCTTTTGCTCACTCCTTCTCGCTGCATCAAGATAAATTTTGGAGGTGGAAGCTTGAGATGTTTCACCATTATACCCCAGACCTGTCTTGATTAGAGGGGAATGCTGCACATTGATAATCTCATCCAGAATTTCAGATCCTTTAACAAATTTAAGATTAAGGGCCTTTGTTTTCTCAATTTCTTTTCTAAGGCCAATAATTTCACATTCTAACTTCTCAAGGAATTTTTCTTTTTCATCAAGTTGAAATTGCAGAGTATCAATGATCACATTCTTTTCTTCTAAACATGTTTTGAGTCTAGAAATCTCTTCATAAAAGCCATCCACATCTATAGCATCCATGTAATCATCATCTTCAAAGGCCATTAAGAGTTTATAGTGATTACCTCGTTCATCTTCATCGCTATTTGATAGTCCATCACTATCTTCATGAGTGTAATAGCTTCTCTTATTTGCATTTTTTTTCTTGTTCCATCTAACAGGTTCCTTCCCGTTGTCAATCTTATCCTTATGAGGACATTTGGCAGCATAGTGACCTACTCTTCCACAAGCAAAACATTTGAAAGGTAACTTACCTCTGAATCTTCCAGTACCCCGTTGAACATTTCTGACAAAATTTGATTCTTCTTCTTCTTCTGACACGTGTCCTGACTTATAGTACTCTCCTTTGCCTGAAGCCTTGAAGGTAGCTACTCTCCTGTTTGATGGACCTCCTTTCCTCATTTCATAAGTAGTTAGAATTCCATGCAGTTGAGACATTTTAAGGTTTTGTAGATTCTCCTTTTCTTCTATAGTAGAAACTTTAGATTCAAATCTAGAGGACAAAGATCTTAGAACTTTTTCAACCACAACAGCCTCTTTTATTTCTTCACCCAAGTTTTTCATACAATTAACAATCTCATCTACACAAAGAAAATAATTATCCACACTTTCATCATTATACATCTTGAGATTTTCATACTGAATCCTGAGAGTTTTAAGTTTTGCTCGTTTTACCTGATCATCTCCTTCATAGCTCAAAACAATCTTGTCCCATATTTCCTTTGCGGATTTAAACTGCATAACCTTCACGAATTCTGATTAAGATAGACATCCTAGAAGAGTATTGACCGCCTTTGCATTTGTTTCATATTTCTTCTTCTCAGTTGGATCTGTAGGAGTTGCTGATGGAAAAGTATACCCTGTATCTATGATATCCCAGACTTTAGTACCAAGAGATTGAAGACAGGCAGTAACTCTTACCTTCCAGTATACGAAGTTTGTCCCATCAAAAATCAGTGGCCTGATTGATGCTTCCCTCTCGTAGTTGCTCATGATGAAAGATCTTCCTTCAAGCGATCAAGCTTCTTCTGAAGGACCTGCTCTGATACCAATTGTTGGAAATAATACTAAGAGGGGGGGTGAATCAGTATTATCACATCAATAAAACTTTTTCATTTCAATATTCAGATTCATATATGCTACTTCCACAACTTCTTATGATTCAGTTAGTTGATCCTTAATGAGTGCATTAGAACATTATCAACCATATTAACAGTAAACAGGTGCAGTAAAATAGAACAGATCATCACACATAAGCCACACACATGAACACCATGATATAAGGTGGAACCCCAATGTGGGTGAAAACCACCTGCTGCAATATGTCTCTATCTTCTTTCAATTAGAAACTTCTTTTTACAATTGTACTGGTGCAGTCCTTTACCAGTACGCAAG